>CAJQZM010039710.1:0-84527 GCA_907164665.1 Colias nastes
ATAGGTATGCCTCCCGGAAAATAAAATTTGGATCTGGCAACACTGCTCGTGGCGCATTCGTACGAATCGTGCCTAGGGGCTCGGACGTTGTTTATACGACGTTCGACCCAACTACCCTCACTTTGCTAATAGTCGTTGACTTGCTGCGATTTGTTATCAACTACCTATATCAATTAGGTAGCTATGTAGAATCGCAGTACATTCTTATTACATTCAAACTAATATTTAACCCGACCTCTCGTGTAATTTCTTATAATTGCATATTTTTAATAAATCCAAAGTAGAAATCTATTTACATCTAATTCTTTCGAAATATAAAAAATATGTTTTGAGATTAAATTTGCACCATTAAAAGACGTATTAAATTATACTCTACAAGGCCTGTTGTGACTGAACAATATAATATTACTAATTAGTGACGAGTTGATGTTCAAATAATCATTTTACTATCAAAAATACTCTTTAATTTTTGAATTTAGCCCTTCATTGAAAAGCTCATCATAAATTATTTAACCTTTACTTTCCAAGGCAAAAACACAAGGACCAAAATACTTATTTACTTAACTTTAAATAAGTACTCTTATAGTACGCATGTGTTCGCTTTAATTTAGTGCTCCGACAAACTGCTTTATATAAATATGTAAGTTAGAAGCCGCCTACACAATGAACGCTGTTTCCGTAGGTGTATAGAGTTAACAAAATGGTAGCCATTTTTTTGACGCGTGTTTTTGTGACATTTAATTTTTGGTAACTGTTTTTAAACATAAAATGAAACTTTGTTTATTCTGGATTAACTGATAACGACCACTAAAAGTAGTATTAAATGCTAATTATTTTTGTTATTATTTCAGGAATGGGCCATGGGGGCAAGTGGCAAATTTTAATATAACCATAATGTAAGCAATACTTGTTCCTTGGAAGATACTATAATATGTAACTCTAGCTGTTAATTTGGTTCTAATAAGTTACTGTTTAAACTTTTATTCTCCTACAAGAAATCAACCTTACTATACATATTTCCTTACCTTATGTTGATATTCTTATAGCTCCAATTCCCAGCATTGGTGTAGTTCCTAGATAAAACGTAGCCGATGTACTGTAATTTAATACTTATAGTAAATTTAATCCGCTAAGTGTTTTTGCCTAAATGAGTAACAAACACCCATCCAACAAATTTTAGGAGTTGTATTCGTAATAGCTGTAGGTCTAATCTAATATCTATCTATTCTGATGTGAAGGTCATACTTAAAACAATTTAACCACGGTATAATATATAGGGGTGTGCTTTGGATATTTTAAATAACTTATTATAATCGTCTGATTTATATATTTTAGTTTAACATAATATGTTTTAACGTGATAACGTTTTTAAAATCGTTTTAGTCGGGTGACATGTTCAGAAACTTGTGTCACACCAAAACCTCACGAGCGCGATCGCAGGTATAACGAGAGCGAGACGGACCGATCTTCCGTCTCATCTCGAGCGCTGCCACCAATAAGACGTTATCACGTAAACATCTCGATCGTAAACCTACTTTACAAACAACCAATTTTTTTGTATTTACTTTATTTATTTAAATTCAAATTCAAATTCAAATTAATTTAGTGTTGCTTTGCAGGCAAAGATAAGTCGTAAAACAAATTTAAAAAGAATATCATAAAATGTTTCATAAAAGTGTTTTCCATTATTGAATTACAAGTGGCATGTTTTCCCATTTTAACGAATTTGATTAAAAGGAGAGTTCAGTTTTTTTGTTGCTATGTATTCTACCTAAAAAAAATATAATCAATCAGGGCGAAGTATGGCTAACAATATATTAATTTGCTTAAGGTAAAGACTGTAGTACGACTTACCGAGTCAACGTCTAATCGTCGCAATCAAGGAACAAATAAAAAATCTTTAATTCCATACTAATGTCGTTCGTGACAACCCTGCATCATGTTCATGAGAAACGCACACATTAAAGCGTAATTTGTTGAACAATGTAGAACCAGCAAGATTATATAGCGCTCAGGGGGTCAGACAATAAAATTAGTACGTGAAACTTGGCAAATTAATAAGTGAGCAAACGCCTAGGTCTTGAGTATCAGAAACGAAATTAGTTACATCGGGTTTTGATTTGGGCTCGAGTGAAAATCTTCCTTTTGTGGCATAGGTATCAAGAGAATCTCCGGTGTATAAAAAAATGTTCTGCAATTTTTAACATGATT
This sequence comes from Colias nastes, assembly GCA_907164665.1. Taxonomy (NCBI): domain Eukaryota; kingdom Metazoa; phylum Arthropoda; class Insecta; order Lepidoptera; family Pieridae; genus Colias; species Colias nastes. The sequence continues at coordinate 2,212 of CAJQZM010039710.1, forward strand.
TCTAGTGTTTTAAAAGTAATGTTAAACATTTTGAAATGTTTTTCTAATACTTCTAGAGGTTCGCCCCGAGTTCATCCGTGGTACATGTACCTATATGTTTTCTCTCCATAAGAACCATCGTCGTTCTTCAAGAAATATCATAAAAAAGGAATTAACGAAATCGGTTCAGCTAGAGATTTGCGCTTAGCAGCACATTTGGCGGTTTATTTTTACCTATCGAAAGCAATACTAAGAAGTTGATATTTTTATACTAATTGATTTCTACTGAATGTATAGATTATTTGTATAAAAAACTTTGCTATTCCTTTCTATTCCGACCGGTCATATTATGTATAACATTTTGTTATAAGGCTAGTTAGCCTTGTCCACTCAAAACTTCCCCCTATTCCCGTTCACGTAATTCATAATAATAAACAACCATAAATATACTAAAAGCACATAACCGCAGTCAATGTATGAACATAATTTTATCGATGCGTAACTCAAGTAGAGACCGTTATATATTTCCAAATGATTTCTCATAGGTCCGCCCAATGACTCGGAAAACACTCTCGGATGAAATCTAAGAAATGCTTCCACGGATTGCTTATGTGATTCGCTTTTTAACCGACGTACGAAAAAACAGGAAAGCTAGAGAGCTTTTGCTTTTTTGTTTTTTTTACAAATAGAGATTCGTTGCATCTTTTTATGCTTGTTCATTGATAACTTTCACGTGAACATTTAGACATAGGCATAAAAGCCATACTTTTGCACAATACAAATTTACAAAAATATTATATTACAACAAGCAATATTAGGGAACGATAAATTTTATGTTTTAACAGGTTTTAACAGTAATTGATGGCATTTATTGGAATCTTATTATCCTTCTAATGTTTCACTTGATGATATTATATGATTTGTTTTACTGTATAATGTATATTTATCTTAATAAATTTGTATTTTATCATTCACAGACAATCACAAGAAGCCGTTAAGAAGCCAAGTCATATTCGAATGATTCAGATAGTTTTAATTAATTCAAAACTACCCTAAATCTTTATAATGTGAACCCATGACAAGCCTTTATTATAAAATAAAAATCACCGGAATTCTCTCTAAAAAGCTCTCCAAAAAGTTGAGATGATAATATATAGAAGAATCAAGTCTAATTTAGATTCTCCTTTTTCGAAATCAGTTTAAAACTTTCGCACTTAATACTGGATTTAGCTTTTAATATTGAGTTCAATACACGCTCCATTCTTATCTGTGAATATTGGATTTTGTATAAACTGGAATATAACATAAAATTTTACGAACTAAGTAAATGTAGGTACGTAATGATTCTCTTCCGGGATGTTTCTCATATATATAAATGGAGTAAGGATATTTTAATGTAGTTTTGACTCTGTATACATAATATGATATGGCATAATATTGAAATTATGAAATCCCTACTAATATTATAAATGCGAAAGTAACTCTGTCTGTCTGTCTGTTACGCTTTCCCGCTTAAACCTATTTTGATGAAATTTGGCAAGACCTTCTATTGCGAAATATGAACCACGGGCGAAGCCGGGACGGAGAGCTAGTATACAATAATGTGATGAGTTTACTAACCTTACATGTAAATTATGTGTATAACAAACGTTGTAATGTTGAATATAAGTTATTTATTAGTTTAATAGTGTATCAATAAACGGACTAGGCTTTTAATTGAACGGCTCATTAAGTTGGCTGTGACATACCAATTGCTTGTACTTCATGGAAATTATATTCTAATACACATCGAAGATAACTGATAAAAATTTAAGATCTCAGAGATTTAAAACTAAAATATATTTCTTAAAAAAATACATGTTTAATGAAAACGCGTCCTTACACACAATGTACAAACTCCTTTATTAACCCGTCACGAAACAAGGTTCGTAAAACTTTGAGCGCAGGTGTTGCTTAGAAGTGTGGAACATTTAACCTATTTCTGCGTAACAGCGTAGAGCATTCGCACCTTAGCTGAATAAAGATTATTTGAGATTTTTGTTTTAATCTTTGATTTTTTAGCTCGCGACTTTCTTCGAGTTAAAAACATGTTAACATAATTCTATTACAATTATAATTTTTTCACAAAAGTAAAGGCAGCTACTCACGTACCTGCAGCAGGGGCAATATTGGAACAATGTCAGTTACACGGCGGTCCGAGCAATTTCAGCTGTTCTCTAAATTGCTTGCCTAAACAGTATACACATTACAATGAAGGAGCCAATTAAGGGTGCAATTCCAATATTGCCCCTGCTTCAGATACGTGAGTCTTCTACTCACGTTTAAGCTAAACCACAGATTAGATACTAGGCTAAACTGAGGTACGCACAAGCGAAAGTTCCTTCAAAATAAGTGATTTCAGAGATTAGGTATATGAAATAATAGATACAAAACATACTTTTTTAGGTGTAGGGACTCTGTGCATAGTATAAGTTCTCTTTATACTATACTCTGTGCCTATATTTTTCACTTTAAATCGATATTTCTTTTCAAATTGTTATTTTATGCCACTATGTATGCTCTGTATTTATTTTGTATGCTCAGTAAATGCATAAATAATGTAAAATATCGACAGCATTATAAATTGTTGTACAATACAATTTAATATAGCGTCAAAGTTTGTATAGAAATTGACGTCAAAGCTTAATCCATAGTAATCCAGTAAATATATTAAACATGAAAGTAGTTTTAGAGTTAGGAGTTAGTTGATTTTGTCCGATATTTGTTATGCTTATATAAACAATAACTATTAAAACCTTAATAATAAAAAATGCAATAGTTTACGAATAATTTAAAAGTCTATTGTATTAATTTCGACTAAATTGTCAAGACACAATTTAGAAACAATTGTAATTTGACTATTACCTATAATTAAAAAATTCCAGGTATAGGTATAGGTAATAAAAAAATATATTTATTACATACCAAGAAGCGTTTGGGCATGAATTTGGCCATGTGACAAATAACACAAATAATCTGACATAAAGTATAAGTAAAAAGATGTTGTGAGGTTAAAATTCCCCCTTTAACTAACGTAACGTTGTCTTCAACGCTAAAACTGAAAACCGTCTAGCCATGTTCGCATCATACAACGATGTCTAATAATAAGTTTCTAAAATAACAATAGAACAACAAAAGGTACATTATTGTTCAGTACCTCGTTAGATTCCCGAACTATAGCTAATAACGCCATAAATGGCAGAACAAATTGAAACTAGTTTTTCCGGCTTTTCAGCGCATTCGACGATGTAACTTATAAAATTTGTTCTGCGAGTGATAGAAAAATAACGAGCGCAATTTTTGTCGACAAAATAAAAGTATACAGAGACATTGTATTGTGCTTTGAAAATAAAATATATTTCAGGATACAATACAAATAATAATAAGTTTTTATTTTCCTCTCTTTGCTGTATCTTTATATTGAAGTTAAATAATATAAGGTATTTATTTTAAAACATCGTTACGAAATCTCTGTATTTTGTGTCAGTGAATGTTCGCTTTATGCAGTCGAGATATGAATGGTTGGTCTTATCGGAAGAGTACCGTTTAGATAACACGGAATATATTATATGCTACCTTTAAAATTTGTATGCGACACTATCTACATACATTTCAGTAAGTATCAACAGTAAGTCGAGTTGATTCTGTGTATAATAGAGTCTTATGTAAAAAGCCAATAGTAAAAGCGCATAGTTGTATGAGTTCTACTAGTTGAAAGATATTAGATTAGGTATATGATTTTTTATAATTAGAGGCGACGTGGGTTATTTTCGCCCATGTCAAGCCAGGACAAGCGTTTAGTGCCTAATAAATAACGAAATAAATACCTTATATATTATAATAGCAGCACTTTATGTGTTGTGTTTGAAGCGTCAATTTCAACAGAAAAAACGCATTAATATATAAAATATAAATGGAGGACAATAAAAACTCAACAAATAAAATAAGGAAATATCTCTTTCATATTATTAAAAAAGGTTGAATACATATGCTACCAAAGTCTGTTAAATCGCTTTCACATGTTAAAAAGGTTGAATACAGGCTAATATATAAAGTGACTTCACAATATATCCGTATTATACCACCGGCTAGCTAACCTTGGCCGCTAAACGTTGAAATTTGCACCAATTTCATAACCCTTATATTACGCCACCAGGGTTAAGAGGTGCCAAGAGCTGTTTTTATTTTACAGACCCGCCTTTGTTTCGCGCCACACTGAACTATGATGACTTATAACCTAGTTTTCGAAAGCTTTTCGGTGCCTCTCCGAAATAACTGAAGTATTTGTTAAAGTTTGTGTTTTGGGGTTGGCGTGTGTGATTCATTTCGGCGGTTAAGAGTTGCTTTGGTGGAAGTCAAGTTCATTGAAAGTGAAAAAAAAAATCAAACTTGTACATTGCTTTCATTGTTCTAACCTTAATATAAGTCAAATGGAGATGGAGAATATGTTAAAATGGTCTATAGAAAAGTTTATTACTTACGTTTATATTAGGTATATAATAGCCTTTCCTGTTCCTCCTCCTCATAATCATCTATGCACATCGTTTTAATTTAATAATATAAAAATCAAACTGTTAATAATTTTAACAGTTTACAAGTATCTGGGAGTACTGATATCTTATTTTTAACTGTATATTCTAAAACATAATATGTGAAAATCAGCCTTGAGAAAATACGTTAAGTAGGTAAGTACTGTTTTTATGAACCTTGATCACCTGATATCTGGAAATTGGCCTATTGACCAAGCTAGCGGGTAGGCGTAAGATGGTAGCACGTACTAACACTACCCAATCGTCCACATTTCATCCGTCAGAAAATAGATGAGGTCTGACGGCCCTGGGATCTTGTATCTACTTTTTGAGTGACTGTTTTAAAAACCTAACTCAAATTAGTTTATAGATACCTGTATTTAGTAGCTACGATACACACACGTAGATACAAAATATTATCGAAAAAACGATGAAATTATAAATGTGGTTGTGAAATAACAAAAGGAAGTTTTTGCTTCCTATTTTGAGAACGTTATAATTATCAAAAGTTTAAATTGATTACGAGTCGTATTTAATATTTAACCTTCATTGTTTGTTTAGGTCCAAATTCGACCACAATGAGCCATTATACAATTTCTGATTAAATTTAACTTTGATACGTATAGTTCAAATACTTTAGTATTTAAAATTTATTCTCTTTAAATATTTTGTACTTTTAGCTGCGTTTTTGGGCGATAATTGAATTTTGAAATAGATTTTTATACGGTAAATTTTTATTTTCGCCCGATTTCACAGGTTTGTGAATTTAGTATTTCCCAGAGGCAATAAGTATCATAACCAAAGAGTGTGTGTGTAATCTACCTACAATCTACATTATACAATTAAAAATGCTAAACTATGTCATAAAAAACTATAAAATAATTGAGTATAAGCGAAAAATATTATGTTCTTAAAAAATAATATAACGCCGGTTTCTGAATTGTGAATTGTTTTGATTAAAATAATAGATTTAAGAATGGTTTGAAACGTTCTTAATACCAAATTCTTAACTGGTTGATAAACACGAACATTACACATTTATTTTTGCACAAAAAAAGAAATACAAAAATTTCACATTCAAAAACATTTCGCGCTAAAAAATAAATCTAAATACTAAAATTGCACATTTAAAAACTCCGTAACCGATACATCAAACCGTCACGCCCGCTGAAGCGAACGTACAAAATAAATTAACACTTTATGATGAATCGATTTTGTTTTGTGAAAAAAAAAGTTCAATTTACATATTGTATTATTGATGTATGTATTGATAGAAGTTTATTTGAAAGTGAAAAGTTTTTTATAATCTAAAATTAAAATATTATACTGAAGTTGCTAATTCATTATTTAAGTTTCTGAATTGGAGAACATTATTTCACAATATTTAATTTGATACATTATCCGTTCCATCAGTTGATATTGATCCAGAAAAAGAAATTTCTTCATTAATTATTAAATTACTAGCTTTCCACCCGTGGCTTCGCCCGCTTTGTCGAAAACCTAATAAATTATATACTAAAACCTCTTGAATCGCTCTATCTATTAAAAAAAACGACATCAAAGTTCGTTGCGTAGTTTTAAAGATTTAAGCATACTAGGGACAGAGAAAGTTACTTTGTTTTATATTATGTAGTGATTATGCTTATTTCATAATATTATTAGTTTTTCAGAGCGATGATAAATAATAAATATAACAAAACTAAAACTCTTGAAGTATAAAAAAGATTCAGCATTATTTTGTAAACACGTATTTGGATTTTATACGCAAAAATGTATTTACTTTCAGTACATTTTAATGTCTCTGAATAATTCTTTCTTTCCTAAAATACCGTTGCCGATAAAATATAACCTCGATATATACAGGGTGTCCCACCGTCGGTATTTTGAGCTCAATGGAGGTTATAGTTATGCATACGCTGAGTACGTAAAAAATACTAATAAAATTCCAGATGCATTTTTTTTTCAAATAGATGAATTCTTAAAACTCTTTGTGTACACCCCTAACAAGCAAAGGCCCAAATTTGCCACCCGCACGTGAGACATCGTTTAAGATTGTTTTCATAGACAAAATGCTCACATTAGAGAAGCGGTATATGTCGGCTGCGCGAAGCTAGAGAAGAAAACATGGATTTTCAGGAAAATTTTTGCAAAAAATTTTTGACGTAATTTTGTTGTAAAGTATTTTTAACGTGATCAGTGTATGCAAAACTACAAGTCCCTTCGCGCTTAGTATACCAATAGTGGGACACCCTGTATATTATCTTTGGACCATTCGCAAGCTTATATACTCATATCTTAAGTTAAGAATAGGAATGTCGTATAATATATTATAGGAGCTTGTTAAGTGACCGAATGAATCAAATGGAACACAGGATAAAATGCCCTATTGTTATAAAAACTATTGTTGTATGGGATTATTTTTATTCTTAGATCTAACATTGACACTTGGACAAACGTTTTAATGTGAATGGAGACATGAAAATGTATGGAATATCTTTTGATATTAATATTGTTTTGCTTATATGCTTGGCTGGAGGAAAATACTTTATGACTATAAAGCCGTCGCTAGCACAATTTATCTATACTAATATTATAAAGCTGAAGAGTTTGTTTGTTTGAACGCGCTAATCTCAGGAACTACTGGTCTGATTTGAAAAATTATTTCGGTGTTAGATTTAACCCATTTATCGGGGAAAGCTATTGGCTATAATATATCATTACGCTAAGACCAACAGCAGCGGAGCCACGTGGGTGAAACCGCGAAGCGCAGCTAGTGTATGATGAGTCTACAGTATTGATAATAAAATATTAATTATGTTCATGTAGGTAACACTTGCACACATCTGTTTCTGATGAAAATGAAAATGAAAATGAGATTGAGAGTGAGAGGGAGAGGGAGAGGGAGAAGGTAGAAGGGAGAGGGAGAGAGTACCTACCACAGATCACAGAAACTAAAGGGAGATATGGTTAGGGGGCGGGGCCGGTGTCGCAGCAATATGCCCAAAAAAAGAACACATGCTGTTTGTTGCATTCAGTTGACGTTCGACCGTCGGCCGGGTATTATTTGACAATGCCGTGTTGTTCCGTTAAAGTTTGTAAAAACCGAAGTGAAACCAGCAACTTTAAGTCAAATGGAATCACATACCATCGGTAAGTACTGAAAATTATACGATTTTCTTACTAAAATTTCAAAAACAATATTACGTAGAGTGATTTCTTGGTTTCTGATCTTTTATATTATGTGACAGAACGACAGTCACAATAATTTATGTAAATAGTTTACAATGCTTCTTCTGTACGTGACTCTATTCAAACGCGGAGTTCGAATACCGCAATGTATAATGAACATACTAAAGCTAACAAAAACGTTCGATCGTGTAGTACGGCCGCTGCTCGCGGTCGTTAGTTGAGGATGCGCCTCGAGTGTGTCCATGTCGATAAGATTCGGATTTTTTTATCGTATTATGTATTATTTTACTACCTTATTTTTATATCATAATGTATTACTATTAGCTTAATATCTGATTGTATTATTATTATTTGATAGGTACTCGAGCAATAATTTTATAGTAATTATTATACATGGATTAAAAAAAGAAGTCACTTATTTCATACTTATTTTACTTTACAATAAGTCAATAGGCAATGCTTTATGTACTTCATCACCATGAATGCTACCATCAAGGTGTCCATTTCTATTTTTTACCTAGTTACTGTATTGCCTATAAATTGTTTTAATTTTAACGTTTCTCATTTTATCGACAAGCAATCCCTATCTTAAACGCATATCTTGCGGCTGTAATGGTGCTGTATACGTACGTCACTTACCATCTAGTGTGCGAACGAGTAGTCGCTCTCAAATTTTTGTGTGATGACACGCACACAACGCGAAGTATTGTTTTTATTTTGTTTACTGTTGTGTGCGTAATTTTGTAATGAGACACCAGGTTTCGTACTCAGCGCAAGCGATTAGCATCTCTCTAGATCTCTATGGTACCTACCCTAAGAAGTGAGAGTGATATATGTAATCTACTACCTAGTAGATTACATAATATCACTCTCACTTCTTTCATGTTATAAAAAATATTAAATCTTTTTGGCCAATAGCATGGCATACAATATAACACCAATAAAGATTTTACACGGCCGTTATCTCGCATTAAGGACGCCAAGGTGACCCTTGTCATGAAAGCACTTCGTCATCAATTTGGGCCCGTCATTTGTCTTGTCCATCGTCTAACAATTTATAAGAGATGTAGATTACATACTTGCTTGCGCGATAGCCTTCTTTGTATGCGGTTTTATGAGAAATTGTAATGATTTAATAATTGAGTTGTTCAAGTAGACGATGAAATGAAATAAAGGCTTTTTACTTCATAATATATTTTTCTATAATTAGTTGTTTCAATAATAATTAATCAAACATTCCCCGTTCAATCAAACGTTCCCCGACGAGTACAATATGGGGGTCTTCAAGCGAAGAGTAAACCGGTACCTACTAGAAGAGCGCGTACCATCTTAGACCACACATCAGGCGAGATTGTGGTCAAGCGCTTCCCTATCTACAATAAAAAATGCACTATGCAACTACTAACACACAGAGAGGTAATATAAATTAATCGTCTATTGTATCAAGTCATTGTATTTGCTTACATAAGTATTATGTCATTGTGCAAGTGTTTATAAAATATGTGTGTGAGTTAGTTTCAAATAATATGAGAGTATTAATTAAACAGAATATTCACGTGATGCTAGGTGACATTATCGCCCATACTCACAACGCTAGTGGCATAATAAGTACCTTTAAGATAGGCCTACGTTCTTATCAAAGGTTCCTAAATCGCAACTACACATGATATAAGAAACACCACGGAAGCTTTCAAATTTCCGCAAGCGAAAGTCTCGGTATCTACGGAAATATATTTAATACAAAACACACATAGTCTTCGCAGCTCAGCTCCGCAAATATTCTGTTCAAATCAACCGGGAAACAGCCCGGAGCATGTTGTTTAGCCATTATTTTCCCTTTCAATCTAAAAGTTGACTCTTTTCTGATGCCATTTGGCTGGCAAGATCGTATTTACATAAACTTGGTGGCTTAAATTTGTTTTTAATAGAAAATATGATGTTTGTATTTATTTTGGGGTATGTTTTATGGATGATATGATGGACCCCGGCCTGAAGGTTACAGTGGGAACAAATATGGGCTCATGATGTTGTATCTATACTGTCTACTAGCTTTCCGCCCGCGGCTTCGCCCGCGTTTTCAAAGAAAAGGCGCATAGTTCCCGTTCCCGTGGGATTTTCGGGATAAAACCTATCCTATGTGTTAATCCAAGTTACCCTCTATATGTGTGCTTAATTTCATTGTAATCGGTTCAGTAGTATCTATGGTAGTATTTGCGTGAAAGAGTAATAAACACACACACATCCTCACAAACTTTCGCATTTATAATATTAGTAGGATAGGATAGGATAGTAGGATACTAATATGACGAGTTTGTTTGCTTGAATGCGCTAATCACAGGAATCACGGGTCCGATTTGGAAAATGATTTCACTGTTGGATAGTCCATTTATCTAGGAATGCTATAAGCTGTATTTATATAATCACGCTAAGACCAATAGGAGCAGATTAATTCGGGTACAACCGCGGAGCACATCTAGTGTATATCTATATATATATATATATATATATATATATATATATGTTAAAGCGTGGTTGTATTCCGTAATTAAATACTGATATAATATTTATTAGACATCTTTACTCGACCAAAGTCAAGACAAGAATGACTCGCAACTGCAGACGACGATATATATATATATATATATATATATATATATATATATATATATAAATTAAACCCATTTTCCTTGGTCACGGCATCACGCGTGAACGGGTGGACCGATTTTGATAACTCTTTTTTTTATAATGTTCCTTGAATACGCTAAATTAGTAACAGCTAAGAAACCTAGAACAAAGAAGGGCATTATCCATTTGTTCTTGTATTTTTGTATTTTATCTCTTGAGTAACAAATCGTAAAAACAGTGCGATAAAAGTTTATTAGAGAGTAGTGAAATCACAAGCGATATTAAAAATAAACTAGCAGAATAACTCTAATAAATTGAGTGAATACAAGCCCTAAGTAACGATTACTCTGTGCATTAGGTGGTTATATCTTAAAACAAAAGAGATCCTTATCGCTTAGGACATAAGAGCTAGAATGGCGTAGCATAAAGTAAATCTTAAATCACGATAGACATGCGATGTGTAGATAAAAGTAAATTAATTGTAGATACTAATTGAGTTAATTAATACACTTTACGAGTTCTAGTCCTAACTATTAGAATGAGAATTTGTGTCACTGTGTTTTGACTTCTTTGCCCATACACACAATAATAAAATTCGTATAGCATTATCTATTTATATATTCATAATCTAATGCAAAAAGAAAACAATAACGTGTATGAAAAAATGACAAGGTGTAATTTTTCATATTATAACGTCTCTCCTTAATTAAGTTATTTATAATAGGTAGTTCAACTAATTAGTAATCTGTGCTTGAGTTAACAAACTACTAAAAAAGAAACATCGCCCCTAGTTGGATTCGAACCAACAACCTTTCGGTTAACAGCCGAACGCGCTAATCATTGCGCCATAGAGGCTATGAGTAGTATTTCTATAAACTAATTCGTTAGATTTATCTCAAAAATCACAAAAATGTAGTAAAATAAATAAAAAACGCCCCTAGTTGGATTCGAACCAACAACCTTTCGGTTAACAGCCGAACGCGCTAACCATTGCGCCATAGAGGCCATGAGTAGAATCTCTATAAACTAATTCGTTAGATTTATCTCAAAAAAACGACAATAATACAAGTAAAATAAACAAAAAAACGCCCCTAGTTGGATTCGAACCAACAACCTTTCGGTTTACAGCCGAATCATTGCGCCATAGAGGCTATAAGCAAAATCTGTTTATTCTAGAACATTAGATTTATCTTAAAAAAACCTTTAAAATTCGCCTCTATTTCCTTCCCTCCTTAAACTTCTTATCACTAACAAGTCACTAAGTAAATGAGAAAAAGTAGTACCCAAAGCTGATTTTTCTTAGAAAATTAAAAGTTTCAGCTGTTTTTGTAATAAAACAAATCATAATTTTAATGGAGCGCAAAATTATTCGTCTATTTATTATTAAAAATCTTATAGTAGCTAATAAAAAATATTTCGAGGCGAAATAGTTCCAATAGTACGAGAAATACGTTCTATTTTACAGTAACTCAATATTTATAAACAAAAACAGTTATAAAAGTGCTACAAATAATTATTGTTTTTATTATTATAAAAAAAAAGTTAAAACAACAGCTTACTTGAAAATTGTTATGTTTTCACAGTTCAAAAAACACAGAAATTTAATTAATTTACAACCTTTTTGGAATAGTTTTACAACGTTTGTACAATAACTGTAAAATAAGGTTGTTTATACAAAAAGTTGAAAATTTTATTTAATCAAACAGTTATTTCAGTTTCTGCAAGAGTACAACAATTTCATGCAATATTAGAAATTCTATATGAAATGAAATGGACAGAACGCTGACTTACTAAAAAGATTTTAGGCGGCTTATACACGAAACAAGCTTTCACTGAAACTGACTTATTAAAATTGTTTTAGGCCATTTACTTACAAACTTATTCAATTGCTAGCTGTTCCCTTCTACTTAGCAGTTATTAATATATTATGTAAAAGTAGTATACCTGTATCTCCGGACACAAATTATTTTAAAAAACATATCGAATTATTAAAATTATGCAGTGGATTGTTCTATCATTGCTTCTTAATAATCGAGCGTTTTGAACGTTGCGTCCAAGCGCTCCTGTAACGAAAATTCACAAAATAATTTAGGTATGATATTTTGTAGTGACGGCTATTTTTCGGTCTGATGTTTGAACATGAGGCTTAGATATAAGAGTTGTAATTTGAATGTTTTATTCTGTTCAATTCTAGATCAATTAAAATGTTGAAGACATGTGACAACGAACTAGCACTTGAGCAGCGTGGTGTATTCTTTTCTTATGGGAGACCAATACCAGACCAGTAGTTATCTGATGATGATGATGATGTTGAATCTGTATTAAGTTGCCGCACACACAATTTTTTAAGTACTTTAAAATTGCTTTATTCATAATTTAAAAAAAACACGATTGTAACATTGTATTTGATAGATTTGTTGAATGTGCTATTTAAAGGAGGAACCTTTTTTGCTGACGTTCCCAAATGCCAAAGGTTCAATATGCATCGTATTTTACAGGTAATAAAGTTCATTTTTGAAAAAATACGGAAGAGAGACCATTAATTAGTAAATAATGCGTATAAAAATGTTTACAAAGGTCTCGTATATAATAATTATTTCCGTAGCTTTGTCAATATTGAATTACCAATTAAATGCGAAATTTAATAAAATTGTGTAAGGAAGAAACAGAGGTTATGCAAATTATAAAGGATGCCTATATTTTGAATTTTCCAAGAACAACGTGTTAAAATTATTTATATTTTTTTTTATCAAATTGAAGTAATTATTTTATTAGATACCTATAGGTAATAGACAACTAAAGGAATTAAAAATTTTAACTGAAACCACTGAACTTACTTGGCATACTTGGCGTAGCTTATGTACCTACCACAACAACAAATAGATCAATCTGTAGAAATACTTTCTTTTTCGGGCCCGACCGCGGCTGAAACCGCGCGGCACAGCTAGTCTCCTGTTTATTTTTAACCTACAACAATAAAAATCTCTATTAACAGAGTCGAAATCGCAGAAATTATTTACAAAAATAACAGAACATTTTATGTTTCAACTTTGACATTTGTTTCGAGTAAAATTCACTTCTTAAATAATACATGTAAAGTGTAAACGACTCTTAGTTATTCCTGAAACAGGATTTAGAATGCTGTTAAATATTCAAGCAAATAACTCAACCGAAATAGTTTGCTTGTTTTTATGTTGCATTGTTTGTGTTTAAATATTAAAATTTTATTTGGTTTTGTGGACATGGAATAGAATAATGACTCTATTGTATTAGAGCGTAGGTGTGGATAAATGTGGTTTTATGAACATTGTTTTTTAGTATTGGTGTATTCTTGTACAACATGCATTATGCATAAATAATACAACTGTATTTAGTATTAAATTGTTATTAATGTTTATCAGTTGTCTTGTTTTTATAGTAGACTAGCTTTCCGCCCGCGGCTTCGCCCGCTTTGTCTAAAACATAATAAATTATATACTAAAACCTTCCTCTCACTCTATCTATTAAAAAAACCGCATCAAAATCCGTTGCGTTGTTTTAAAGATTTTAGCAGACATAGGTACATAGGGACATAGGGCCAGAGAAAGCGACTTTGTTTTATACTATGTAGTGATAGTGAAGCTTTGCTCAATCTTGAATTCAATTTGGTCAAGTGCGGGTTGGTGGATGTCACATGTCGTCGAACTTTTTATTCTTCGACATGTCGGTTTCTTCACGATGTTTTCCATCACTGTTCGAGCGATGGCAATGTACCTGGGTAGATAAATTGAAAAATTTATTTATATCCTACACGCTCGCCCGGTCTCGAACCTTGGACCTCCAATGTAATATGAATTATGATGTAAGTAAATACAGCTCGAAAGTTTATTTCATACGAGATTTATCGTAAAGGAACAATTTTGCTTAATACACCACAAACATATGGAATAAGGTAATTTCCTATATCCAAGATTAAAGTAAGCGGTAGCACGTGTAAGGTATAATATAGTCTCCCATTAGTGAAACAATTATCAAAATCGGATTAGGAATTCAGAAGATTGCAAAAGCTATTTAACTTTTGTAATGTATGTAAGATATTTGCGAAGATGGGATCAAATTCTATACAAACCCGTTTTCCTTGGTCACGGCATTACGCGTGAACGGGTGGACCGATTTCGATAATTCTTTTTTAATAATATTCCTGGTGAGGATGATTCCTAGGATTCCTAGGATGGTTCTTATGGAGAGAAAACGTAAACATGTACCACGGGCGAAGCCGGGGTGGACCTCCAGTTATGAATAAAAATACAAGGAGAATATTATAGTTAATTACTAAACCAGTCACTCAGACAGGGATTACCAACGATTAAATTTTTAAAATCGGTCAAGGAGTTTCTGAGATTAGCGCATTCAAGCAAATAAACAAATTGTTTAGCTAGTTTAGTCATCAGTGAGATGTTAGAATGTAATAAATTATGGATTTTAAGCTATTGCATAGCTTCTATCGCGGGCCTTGAGCGCGGGGACCGAATCGAGAAATTCCGTAACGAAAAAACCTCACGCTCCCCACTCCGACGGGCTCGGAGGTGTGGCTTGAAGGCATGCTATGCAATAGCTTTACCGCGGCAGTCCCCGAGTGCCACACGTCTTTTTTTTTATAATACTCGTGTTTTAACAGTAATTTATTTATTACAAGTACATTTAAGTCCAGTCCATTAATATTATTTCCGCAATAAATACCTATAAAATAAGTTATTTATCTGCTTTTTAAAGAGCCAAGACCGGAACTCATCTCCTAAACAAACAAATCGCTTAATAAATACAATAAAATAACAAACATTGTCCATAATATTTGTCCTTTTTATAGCACATTTATAGCCCAAGGGACGTAATAAGGAAAAGCATCAACTCATTGCTTAAACAAGCATTTATTCTTGAGTTGTTTCTCTATAAATTAAAAGTGTAATCTACAATCTTAGTCTACAATGTAATTTTGCCCACATTTGTTTTACAAGGCATTTATTTATTTACTAGCTGCGCTTCGCGGTTTCACCCGCGTGGCTCCGCTCCTGTTGGTCATAGCGTGATGATATTATATAGCCTTATAGTCTTCCTCGATAAATGGGCTATCTAACACTGAAAGAATTTTTTAAATCGGACCAGTAGTTCCTGAGATAAGCTTGTTCAAACAAACTCTTCAACTTTATAATTCAGTATATATTTAACCATTTATTGTACCACACCGTTGAACGTTACAGTACATACACTATAATAATATAGTTGTATAGAGGGGATTTAAATTACAAAAGGCGACCTTATAGCTTATAAGCGATTTCTTCCAGGCCACCTAAGGTAAAGGATAAATATAATACAAATAATTATTGTAACGCGGGTGGCTGAAAATGTAAAAGATTTACAAAGACTTTCGAAGATAAATTCAGAGAAAACAGTAATTATTCTACACGCGCCATACTTGTAAATTATAAATGGAAGTTTTATATTCCTATCTCATATTTTATAAGATCTTAATTGAGAAAAGAAATAATTATGCCTACACGTGTTCCATCGTAAACATTTAAAAATAAATTAGACGAAAATTATAAGGACTTGATAGGTACAGACAATAATTTTACGGAGTACAAGCAACTCATTATAAAAAAAATCTTTCTAGAATTTTAAAAACATGTTTATCTATTAAAATGAATTATAGTATCTACGTGTGTTTTAACATTTAAATATATGCAATTATATCGGAGCCAATAATACTAAAATAATTCATAAATATAAACGATAAAAATAAACGATTTTCTTCAAAGACAATTATCACGGGAACATCTCATCCATCACTTATTATTTAGCAGATAATTGTAACTTTCTAGACTTTTAAGACTCGTTGCCTTAGAAAAAAGAACTTATTTTTTGTATTAAAACGTATTAAATTAAAATATCTAATAATTTCTTGCTTAACTAGCTACGCCTCGTGGTTTTACCCGCATTGTTTTTCTCCTATTGGTCTAAGCGTGATGATATAATCCTACCTTTTACGATACATCTATCTAACTCTGAAATATTCAAATCGGATCCATAGTTCCTAACATATTAATAAACAAAGAAACTCTGTACGAGTTTTATAATATTATAAATGCGAAAGTTTGTGAGGATGGATGTATGTGTATATGTACGTATGTATGTCTGTTAATCTTTCACAAAAATACTACTTACTGAACTGATTACAATTAAATTTAACACATATAGAGGGTAACTTGGATTAACAGTATAGGTTTATCCCGGAAATTCCACGGGAACGGGAACTATGTGGGTTTTTCTTTGAAAACGAGGGCGAAATCGCGGGCGGAAAGCTAGTAAATCATAAATAGAAGGCCTTTCAGCAGTGAAAATCGAAACTACAATTTGGCGGCAAAAGCAAACTGCAGCGGGTCGTAAAATTATTATAATATTCGGTTGAACCAAACTTCTGAACGTTTAACTATTACAAAAGTTATACGAGGATGTTACAGATCTACTAAAACTTGAGGAAATAACATTGTTTTCTAAACTTTCGCAAACTCACAAGGTCTCGGGGTGTTTGGTTGGACCATTCTTTTGTTATTTTGTAGTCTTACAACTAGACCTCTGGCGTATCACGTGTTAAATTAAATTACAGTTAAAACCCTTGTTCTGTTAGAATGCAGTTAGAACTAGCTCTTTTTACAACTATTTCTAACTAGATTTCCGCCCGCGGCTTCGCCCGCGTTTTCAAAGGAAAACCCGCATAGTTCCCGTTCCCGTGGGATTTACGGGATAAAACCTATCCTATGTGTTAATCCAAGTTACCCTCTATATGTGTGCTAAATTTCATTGTAATCGGTTCAGTAGTATTTGCGTGAAAGAGTAACAAACACACACACACAGCACACACACACACATCCTCACAAACTTTCGCATTTATAATATTAGAAAGAAAGAAAGAAAGAAAGTTTGTGAAAGTTTGTGAAAGTTTCTTTCTTTCTTTCATAATATTAGTAGGATTATTTTTATGAAAGCGACTTTATTTTCTACTATTTATTTAAATGAATTGGCTACATAGCCATAATTAGATATAGAATATCACCGTTACAACAAATAATATAATATTAATATCATATTTCAGTCAATGTGCTCTTCCAATTTATATGATTTTAGTCTGAGTTTTTGATAGATCTTTAAGCCCAATGTTATTCATTAATATAACATATCAAAACTAAATAAAATCTCTATTTTCAGAATACTAATCGTATCAAATAGAGAAAGGCCTATAATAACTAGTTGTCGTTTTCGCCAAAACACGAAAAGCATGTTTTAATGTTAGCCTGAATTTCAGATTTCATCCAAACCGTTTAGCTGTCGAAACGTGACTGAAATTTAACATTACCCTCACTAGAAAATAAACAATAACAAACCTACAGATATCTCTATTTCTAAAACGTAACAATCATAGAATACTAAAGAGGTTTTGATGAAAATATATAAAAGATTACATAATAATTATACATTTATCATTATCAAATTAAGAGGTGTTAATTCTACTCTCTTTCCATAAAAAATATGTTTTCGTATTTATTCAATCATAATATTAGGTATATATAATAATATTTACACGGTTTTGATAAAATGATGTAAAGTTATTCTATTATTAATTCGATATGTTACAGTCAAAACCCTTAACCAGTCAATAACCTTATTGACCGGTAAAATTAGTCAATAAGGTTACTGACTAAGGGCGTCGGTCAAAATCCTTATTGACTGATTTTATCTGGGTTTTGACTGTAACAGATATATTATAATTTATAACAGATTACATAACATTAATTTGCCATGATAAATTGAATAAACATGCTATTTTTTCGTGTTTAACAACATAATATCGATAGCATTTTGATAAAAATAATAATAAAGAGTTTAAATATACTTACTTCTTTCTAAAATGTAGCTATTCTTTATACAAACCACACATAATGTTATAATACTATACTTTCAAACTTACGTGTATAAAAATTCTGAAATTATATCCCATATAAAAAGACTGAATAAAATGCATAGAATTATCTAATTTACTCCACATCTACTTGATGGCAGGGAAATTTAATAAAGTATCTAATAATTAACATTGATTGATCGTCCGTCCAAAAGGTGATTGATATCTGACGGGAGGATTTTAGCCCTCCCTCTTTCCCTCTCTAATTTTGTGAATATACTAACGTTTTAAAACGTTCCATTTTTTAGAATATGAAAATGTTTAAATTGGAATATAATGAGTTTTCTTGGATGTTAAAACAATAATTTAAATAAGATTAAATTGTGATAAAAAAAATATATTTCTAGATAATATGTAGATAAAAATGATTTTTATTTTATTTTATTACATTATTACGTTTATTACGCTCTCCATTTTTAGGATATTTTTAGGATAGGTTAACGATTCAGTTTATACATATTTTCAACAAAATTCAATCATCCGCAAGGAAAATTATTCCGTTACATTATAATATAATAGCTATACCAATTTAAATCTAAAAATAAATTCTAAATTTGAATTATTCATTAATTTTTTTTTTATAGGCAACCGCCATCACAGGGTGTTCGCGCCACCTCTGGAATATTGTCCAGAGACATTATTTACATTTTTTTTTGCAACGGTTGGTTTGGCTATGTGTAACATACATCGGTATTAGAAACGTGAGTCCACGGTTCATTAATCTTTGAGTAATCCTCCACTAACTAGGTATACCGTAATAAAAAAATAAAAGTAATTAATCTCTCAAAGAGTGAGTGATATGAAATGGAAAGGAAAAAGGAAATTAAACTGAAATGTCAATTTTGATTTCAATAAAAAATGTTCGAAATCTTAGCAACTATTAACATTTATTAAAAAGCACTTAATCTTCTACAAATATTAGACTAATAACAGAGACACCTTGTGTAGTAAAATAAGAAGAAGAATATTTATTTCTAAAGTCTTCTTTATTTTTAAATTTAAAATCTGCTTAAAATGTCCTTTAAAAAGGTCGTTGAAAAGAGGTTTGTTTCGAAACCATTCATAAAATCGAAGTCTACCTTCAAAGTAGTCGTAATTAAACTCTTTTCACGCCAGATCCAATTAATTACGATATTTTTTCTAGACTTGCCACAGATGTAGAAAACTAGAAACAGAACCTTTAAAAAAATAAGTATTTTTTTTTTATTTTTTCCTCATTTTTTCCCTTCGATTTATGTAATAGGCACTAATAGTGTATAGTATTATATTATCTGTGCAAATAGTATGTTCAGAGTCTTTATTTTTATATCTTCAGAGAGGCGTATAGCTTTCTCCAGAAATCAATGTATGTACCTAAGTGCTACAAATCGTAATTAAAAAATTAAAAAAAGTTGTGCCGATTTCCAAAATCACTTTACTATGAATAAAATGAAGACTATGATAATTTATTGCTGGCTTAAAATATTTATAATTTCATATTCATATTTTCGTTAATTTTTAACGTAACAAATCCAGTATTTTTATATCCACGGGTCGTCCGTTTGAAAGTAATTGAAGTTGCAATTGACAGTAAAATGAATCTACATAATTCGCATTTCCATAAAAAATCTATTAGACAAAATTAATGTAGACTGGACGTTTCTTATATTCAAAAAACTCTTATTCAGAGTTGACGTTTTAAAATGAAAGAGAATTTTCGTTGGCCGTTGAATATTATAATTTGAATTATATTAGAATCCCTAGACGCCTTTTCGTTTAATATAAAGCCTAGATAGATCTATATAGATTTTAAATATTTCCTAAGCTTCATGAAGTTATTTAAGAATATATCGTCGTTGGCCTATACGTCTATTACCTGAGATGTTTATGGTTTGATGCCCGAGCAATGCTTTCGTCAAAATAATCCAATGCGAGATGGACTTACTTCCGCAGCTTCAGAGAATATAATATAGAAAGCTGTTAATTATTATTATTTCTATGGCAATAATAATTATATACTTAATAAAAAAAACTAAAAAACACGTTATTGTCAAAAGTTTGAATTAAAACTGACTTTTAAAGTGGATAAAAATTTATTCTAAAAGACTCAGTTTAGTTTCAGAAACATACATAGGAAGCTAATAGAAGCGTGCTAAAAAAACAAATAAAAAACCATTCTAACACCCTGCAAACGGTATAACTAACGCTCGCCTAAATGAATAGGTTATAAGGCTTGTAAAACTCGCCAAAACTGTATGAAACAGAGAACTGGGTCAATTTGAGCGAAATACAGTACAATTTCATAATACCAACAACGGATGTTCCAAAACCGACTGTATTTTCAAAGGCGTATTATTTCGCACGATTTTGTTGGCACCAAAATAACGCGTATTGTCGACTCCATGTCTTTTGTGTTCGGAGACACCGTGACGGGTTGTTCCCAGTCTTTGTCTAATAACGGTGGGAACGGGAAAGGAAATATTGTTAGGACAAAGGTGTACGTACTTTGAACTTACGGTGCTGTGGACTGATCGAAACAACTTCGTTATCGTTGACTTTGCAGCGTTTGTCTGTACTCTATGTTTTTCTTAATATATAAAATGGAAAGCTGACGCTTTTACTGGTATATAACTTTTACTGGTAACGTACGTACTAGGAAAAGACACATGAAATTTTACAACATTGCAAGAATGATTTTTGGATATTTTTAAAAAAGAGAGCAAGGTTTATATTGTGATAAATTGTTATTTTTCTGCATTTTGACGATTCAGAAGTGTTCCTAAACGAAGTCTAGTTTAATAAATAAATGTTTGAGTTTGAAAATAAAACCGTGCTACTTTAAAGATTTTTTCAAACTAAAACTCAAATAAGTTTAAGTTTTAAAGATCAATTCATAAAAATACTGTTCACGCGAAATATGTTGAAGGCAAAACTAGTTTAATATTAAATAGGTTAATAGTAAAGTAACCTCCGAATAGATATTCTGTCAGATGACAGGGACGTTCATCCTAAATGAAGTTATGACGGTTAACATCTTCTTCTATTTAGTGGGTTCGTATAATAATGAACTATTTCACTTATTGAGAATAGGAGAAATACAGAAAACAATAAAATTTCTAAGGGTTTTATATTTAAACAGTAATTAAAGTTAGTTCTCTAGTACTTTATTAAGTAGAGGGTAAAAATGTTTTCGGTTCATTTAATTCAATGTTCTCTTTAATTTTCAAGTTATTAAGAAACAAAATCTAGCCACTTCTTAGAAACAACTATACAGGGTGTCCCACTATTGGTATACTAAGCGCAAAGGGACTTGTAGTTTTGCATACATTGATCACGAAAAAAATACTTAAACAAAAAAATTACGTCAAAATTTTTTTGCTAAATTTTGCCTGAAAATCCATGTTTTCTTCTCTGGCTTCGCGCAGCCGGCATATATAGCTTCGCTAATGTGAGCATTTTATCTATGAAAACATAATCTTAAACGATAGCTCACGTGCTGGTGGCAAAGCTGGGCGGGTTGCTTGTTATGGGTGTACACATAGAGTTTTAAGACTTCATCTATTTGAAAAAAAAAATATGTGTCTGGAATTTTACAAGTATTTTTTACGTACTCAGCGTATGCAAAACTATAACCTCCTTTGAGCTTAGTATTCCAACAGTAGGACACCCTGTATAATAAAAACAGCTCGTTGGCCGAAACACTATTATCATAATCATTGAAAATGATTTCAAATTCCTCCAATATATTTGAACAATGTTCTTATAATTATATATTTATAAAGTCCAACGTCTAATTACCGTTTATTATTAATAGTGTGATATCTTGTCGTTTACTGTTTCTTTTTTACTTAGTTTTTAGTACAAAGATCAAAGAAAAAAAACAAAGCAAGTCAGAATGAAGAAAACAGGAATATCAAAAACAAGAAACTCCATTAACGAATATATTATATTAATTTAGTAAAATAATCAAATGTCCAGAACAAAAATTGTTTTCTAACGAATTACGCATTTTAATTAAAGTGGTAAAATATTATACCTAATTTATGAATTTGTTACAATGGTATCTATAAATTTTATGAGCAGTTATTTTTTCTCATAGCTCTGAGAAAAACTATTCCGTGAACGTAGTGCTTAACTTTTTCATCAAAACCTTGCTTCATCAAGTCCCGTGTATGCCACGAATTTTGTAGACCTTTTTCAGAATGCGCTGGACGCAGCGACGTAGAAATAGTTTTTAACAAGTTTTATAATCAAATTTTTACGCCCAGAACACCTGAAATATGAAACTTGCATGTGTTCCAATATTAGAAATTCCTAGAAGATAGGAAATAGATGATTCTAAGGTAAGTATATTATTATTGTACCTAGCTGTGACATAATTCAAAGAGAAATTAATATTTCCAAAACGAATATTTCATTCCAAAAGAAACTTCAAAATTTCTGAAACTAAAATAATTTCAACCTAACACTAAGATATCTGAGACGAAGTCTTTCGGGAAATAGTCTAATAATAATACATAATCATAGTACCACATCGAATTAACGTATCGTAAGTAATCATGCTGTATTTTAGTATTTATTTAAGCTACGTCCTCAAAATGTTTTTCATTTAAATTCAAAAATAAAGTCCAATTTAGTAAACAGCAAACTAAACCGAGCGTGTGTCCAAAACCACAACGCAAGCTTCGATACATCAGTTGAAATAAAACTACTAACTCTGAATTCTTTAATCTCGAATACTGCACTAAACGTATACATAAATTATTGGAATACCAGGGGAATTTAAAACGCTTGAAAAATATATTGAAACACATTTTTCAGTTTAATATTGAACACATGTAAGTGCGATTTGTAGGGGTTCATTAAAAATTTTACCAATTCATGAACGCTTTCAAAGTTTGTCCGATACCGCTGCCAACTTTGTGTATTTTTCACGTATTCGCTCACCTTTGTTTTTTCAGGTATAAATATTAAAGTGGAACAATGAAATAAGCGTACGAAAAACTGAAGCATTAATTGTCACTTATAATACCACAAGAGCTTCAAAATTATCGGGTATTTCCCGATAGGTTCGTTGCAAACAAATGAAGGAGTCAAGTTTTTTTTTCAAAAACTTGACGACTTTATTTGTTTGCAGGGAACCTTGAGGGAAATGCCAGATAATTTTGAAGCTCGTGTGGTATTCGGGGGATTATTTTTCCGTCCCAAATGTCAAGCAACTACCAGAGAAAATTTTCAAAAAATTATCAGTATAATACCATGTAGGTTGTACCACGTGACGTCGAATGGTGCAATTCTATTGGTCGATATTTGGGTCGGAAAAATAATCCTGAATATTACCTCTGCCAAAACGTTATTAAGTTTGTTAGTTTGTACTTTATTTTGAGTTATAGTTCCCAATTACCATCTCATTTTCTGAATGGTCAATCTATCTCAATAAGTTCAATGGTTTGGAAAACAAAAAATGTTGAATCAAAAAAAAAGCTTCTTCTGTATTCGTAGTATAAGTTTTTATGACAAATACACACTTATGTATGGCTTTTATAAAATTATTCGTTATCATCAAATTTTATCGTTATCGAAAATTTCGTACTTATTCTCTTGAAAAGCTCGCTATTTATTGTAACAATTCACACATAAGAAATATGAATAAACAAATATTTCACTTTGCAAACCTAATTCTTGGAACATACGAAGCAATTACCAAACGAATAGAATTCTACGAAATGATATCATCAATCAGCACGTCCTTATACAAATGCTTTACTCATTAAAATATTTTCATTCGTATCTAAAATGTTATGTAAACTAAGATAGACTTTCCAAATTATACGCGCTAATTCAACCAATCATCGCTTCGAATTGCTTCCTAATTGACCAATCGCGTTCGATCTGTAAATTACGCGTCACAGCCTCTGATTGGCTGATTTAATGTACCATTATTATTGCAAAGTACATGTTTTAAACTGCAGTCTGCGCACTGTTTTTAATTGCATCCTGATCATCATCAGCCCCATAGCCAACAAGCCAAGCAAATCGTGCGGGCTGGCAGATGTGACATCTGCTGGCTGTTGTAGATTTTTTTATTCTTCGAGATGTCGGCTTCCTTACGATGTTTTCCTTCACTGTTTTCACCAAATACTAAAAAATCCCAGTAATGAATACTTAAAATTATTCAAATCACTATTTAAATATCTTCGCCAAATTATAGGAACTTGAATCAAGACGGGTTTCAATTCCGGCCAACATGGAGCGATAAATCTTATAGTCTGCGAAATTTAGTCTAGCTTAGATAAATTGAACATTGGGGTTTTGTCTTGACGTATTACTGGACCAATTTATTACAAACAATTACGGAAAATCGCTTGTCGTATGTGAAATGGAATTTTGGTTGTATATGCTGAAACAAGATGAAGATTGCTGTTTTTCTCATAGTGGGATAAAAAACAGCCAGTTAATATCTGCGATGTAATGACAAACTCAAACACAAAATCAAATATTTATTTATTCATTTAGACTTCTTCTAGAAGCACTTACCATCAGGTAATGGTGCAGTCAAATGCCTGGCTATTTCTATATAAAAAAAGCACTTTTGAATAGTCATATCATAGTATTGCCATCTAAAAAGCGAAAAGCAGTTTCTACAGAGAAGAACCGGCAAGAAACTCCCTAGGTTGGTATATAAATTTCTGCAAAAAAAAGAAACATTATATATACCTCGTTTCAGTCGGTGCAAGTTTTCAAACAACACACTAATACAGGATTTTGCTATCAAAGGCAATTAATATATTGTTACTTATGATTTATTCAAGGAACATAGACCCACAATACACATAGACATAATTATAAAAACTTCTAGCTGTGCCCCGCAGCTTTACCCGCAGTGCTCCACTTCTGTTGGTCTTAGCGTGATGATATATAGCCTAAAGCCTTCCTCGATAAATGGGCTATCTAACGCTGAAAGAAATTTTCAAATCGGACCAGTAGTTTCTGAGCGCGTTCAAACAAACAAACAAACTCTTCAGCTTTATAATATTAATAAATAAATAAATAAAACACATATTAGTATAGATAGTATCTCTGACAGTGTATTGATTAAATATATAAAAGTATATCAGCCGAATTGATAACCTCCTTTTTTGAAGTCGGTTAAAAATAGAAAAAAGTCTTACTTTACACGTGACACCGTATTTTAATTCTAAGCTTAGCTTTCACGTTATTATGCGAATACCGTTACACCTTTTACATTTATTTTCAGGCCAAAAGTGGCTCATAATATTCTACAGACCTATTTTCTCTGAAGTTAAATTATTCCGAATAATATTCATTATTCAAAGTAAGTAATGTATTATTATTTAATTATTTATAAGGCAACTAGATTTTTGCTCGTGGCTTCGCTCGCGCTTTCAAAGAAAAACCCTCATAGTTCCCATTCCTGTAGCATTTCCGGGTAGCCTATGTCTTATTCCAGAATAAGCTACCTACATACCAAATTTTATTGTAATCGGCTCAGTAGTGTTTACGTGAAAGAATAACAAACATCCATCCATCCATCCTCCCAAACTTCCGCATTTATAATATTCATAGTAGGATTTGTTAGAGAGCAAACCTCGTGCGCCTTAAGAAGTTTCACTTCAAAAGCGTGTTTAAAACCATACGTAATATAATGTTCCTACTATTTACCTCGCGGTTTGCACGTTTTCAAAGGCCTTTGAAATGAGTGATTGATGTTAGGTGACAATAAGATGAGGTACAATGGTGCTCGTTTATCAAACCGATCTGCAAAACTGATACTTTCCTATTTAAAGGGTGTGTTTTTTAAAACGATTTTGGTGGTGTGTTATTTTAGAGTTTATTATTTAATGTTTTTGTATACATTAATTATCAAGGCGTCTTAACCATTTTCTTTTTTCATTCATTCATTTTAGTAAGATTATTGATCGTCTCACAAATAAAAACTACAAACATCTCAGACAATCCATTGAAAATTCCAACAAGTGATTAGTAATACGCAAAATTGACGGTTCCGTAGCTGATTTCAGTTCGAGCGACATTATCGCAAATCAGTGACGGATATGGGCCCCTAAATCTCCATTGGCTGATTTATTAGCAAGTCAGAATCTGAATTTAGTAACTGATTACAGGCGAGAATGCTTAGAACTTTGTTATCAATTGTGGAACAAAACTAGATGTTAATATACTAGCTATTCAATCTGTTTTGTGATAGTTAACTTTGTGATTATAACGTTATGTTCCTTGTAGGAATGGATGATTGTTGTTCTTTCACGCAGGAACTACGCATCGGAGTTGGATGAAATCCTGCACAAAAATATAAATTAAAGAAAATAAGACAAAATAAAAATATGTTGAAATTTAATAATTGACTTATATCACGGCAATTTGAACGATTTATCGAAAAATCACATTCCCTTACGAAAAAGCACTCTGTCTTTAGAGATATTTTCACCTGAATATTGTTTAACCACTCTTCAGAAATTTATTACCATTTTATCGCCTTTGGTATTTATTTGTATTTTCTACCACTATACCTATACATCGAAATTTAAACATGTCTGACATACATTTATATTCTTACACTAGCTTCCACCCGCAGCTTCGCCCGCGCAGTCAAAGAAAAACCCGCATAGTTACCGTTCCCGTGGGATTTCCGGGATAAAACCTATCCTATTTCCTGGGGTAAAAAGTAGCCTATGTCCTCTCTCGGGTATCAAAATATCTCTATACCAAATTTCATGCAAATTGGTTCAGTAGTTAAGGCGTGATTGAGTAACAGACAGACAGACAGAGTTACTTTCGCATTTATAATATTATTAAGTATTAAGTATTAAGTATATTAAGTATTAAGTATTAAGTATGGATTGATGGATAAGTTGACATTTTATTTGCGTAATAAAGATTTACGAACTCTACAAAGCGTAGCATGTAAGTCGCGTATGTCCTCTCAAAACACCCGGAAACTTCTCCATTACTACACTTAAATAAAGAAGGGATTTACACATCCTTTAAAATATAGTAAATTTATTTCCCAGCGTTATAATTAATACCGTTGCAGAAGATACGCTCAAGCTGTGTGCCAACTTCATGACAACGGTTTCATTGTATTTCGCCTGTTATCTCTAGAAGAGAGAGAATGTTCTCGAATATTTAATCTGTGGTTGACAATTTTTTGTGAATGTTATCACATATTTTATGAAGAAATTAATTTAATAATTTTCAATTATACGATGAAATTAGAAGCATTTTTACTAGTTTTTTTAAATTAATTCAGTTTGAAGACAAAGTATTTTAAAAATGAGTAATTAAAGGTATGATCATAGATAATATGTCCAGGTATAAAGTAACGTAACCCTAAGATTTTTTTTTGCTATTTATGAATAGGCTTATATTATACTTTTTTTTATTATAGATAAGAAAGCGCTTGACCACAATCTCGCCTGATGGCAAGCAATGTGGTCTAAGATGGTACGCGCTTCCCTAGTAGGTTACGGTTCACTCTTCGCTTGAAGATAAATAACCAACTCGACGATGATAATAATTAGTTACAATGCTTCTTAGTGTATTATGTTTCATCGCGATACGTGCAGTAGAACATAAGTTAGAGTTTTTAAAATTAGTCTGAACGAGTTTTACACAAAGAATGATTAAAAAACTAATAATAATATAGTGTAGTTAATATGTGGTATACATATATAGTATGGTTAAAATAACTCATAACATAAAAAATCAATCCAAGCAAAATATTGAAATCACATTTCTGTTATTCTATAAAGCATAATATATTTTATTGCTACATACATACATTTTATATTCCGACGTGGTTTCTATAACGGAAAAACAAAACATGAAGTATATGGAAATGTTAGTACTAGAGATTCAAATAGATAACAAAAGTATATTCAATTCAATTATAATAGACAACTTTTATTTTTCTGTTTCGGATTCTACGAAAGCTTTAAGAAATACTTCCATTGTAGAAAACTTATCTGAAACACTGAGCAACAAAAATTCTACGATGCCTTTGTGTTAATGTGATTATAATAACAAAGACTGTAATAATAATAAATATAGTTAAAAACTAAAAACATGCTTTCAGATAACCTCTTGAAATTATTGTCACCGATCCTTGATAAGAGTACAAAGTTTGAATTAAATCTGTTCGTTTAATGTGTTTCAAAACCGAGACTAAATTAGTCGGTTAAATACACACAAGCATACAAACATACAGATGAAGTAATGTCTATAAATCTATCTAATAATGAAGCCTGTTAATGTTAATAAGTGATTATACAATAATTTATAAAATATAAAGAAATACTAAAACATTAATTGAGGCACTTTTACCTAAATGTGTAAGTGACTTCTATCTTGTTAGATTGGATCCTTAGGGAAGATAAAGACTTCACAATCTGGTTAACTTCTGGACATAATTTATATTGGAAACGTCCCCTGGGCTACACTTTAATTGCTTAAAAGATTACAGATTTATTGACCTCATTTTACGTCTAAACTTCATATAAATGTTAAATTGCCAGCACACTAATTAATTTACCAACATCAAAATATTTACGAGTTCATTTGAGACTTTTGAACTTTGAAGAAAAATTACAAACAAACGTTATAAACTTTGTAAAAACAATTTTGTAACATTGAACAGATTTCCGAAACAAAAACAATTTAATTAGATAAAATTCCTTTTCAAGTACTGCTGTTGTTCTTGAAGCAATCAGGAATCTAATTATTTCTAAAGAGAATAAAATAAAACATATCTAATGAGATGTCTTGTTGGGCTAATTAAGGATAATGGATTATAATATTCTGTGTTTGTTAATTTAATATTGCTTTTATAAGCTCTTAGAATAACATTTTTTGTAAGTGAATTAGGTCTGTTAATATTTATATGTGACGTAATTCCGCGGAATGAAGTACTTTTGTGAAATTAACTTTATAACAAGCCTGGCATTTGCCAAATTTAATGAATCTATTTATATTATGATAATGACTGTTTAAGTTTTTGTTTGATGTAAAATAAATACTTAACAGTATAATTTAGTCGAAAATATTTGTTTATTCACGTATGTAAGGATCTTAATAATTTCTTAGAATCTACAGATTATGAATCTATACTTAATATTATTACTTAGCAGTAGTTCCTGAGATTAGCGCGTTCAAACAAACAATAATTTCTTCGGTTTTATATTAAGTATAGATTTCAACTAACTTGGATGATTTTAGCGTGAAAGTTTAACAGACAGATTTTTGCAATTAATAAATATCAGTTTATCATTCAAAATTGAACCAATGCGTTCTTAACAAGGAAATTAAAGCATTTTAACAATTACCGAACAAAACAATAATGAATAAAAGGCCCATAATGAGTTTGGTGTTAATTGCTTCACAAAAATAATATCATTTCGCTATCATAACTCTTGAAAATGCGTTTTTAATTATAATACAATATTATTCGTAAACGATATTATATCCATTGAATTTTAATTACCATTTTCATAAGATACGTTTCAACAATGTTTTATTGTTATGCATGCGGTCGTAATTGTGACTTTAATTACTTAATCAGACCGTGATACAATATTTTATAAAGTTAAACCAGATTTATTTATTAAAGAACACTCTATTTTTATTACTTTATCGATCTACATATACAGCATTATCACCACTACTAGGTGTATAAATAATAGTTAACGATTGCATAAAAATTGGTCATGTCGTTTCCGAAGAGCTCGACTACATACATGAGAATCCTATTATATTACTTTTTCTCGCATAAACAGCTGATCAAACCTGTATGAAGTACAAAAATGGATTATAGTCTGGATGAGCAAATAGGATTTTTATCAAGGTACCACGCGAGTGAAGCCGTCGGCGCCAGCTAGCTTTAGAAATAATATATACATACTATAAAATATATTCGACCGACCGCCTCCTTGGTACAGTTTGTATACGTAGTATATTATTATTGGTACAGTGGTCGACGCGTGAGCGTAGAACTGAGGGGTGGGTTCGATTCCCGGTGGAGACGAAGAAAAAACAATGTCTCGGTCTGTCAGGATACGGAAGGCTGATCGTATGATCGATGAAGGCAGATGTATGCATAATGCATCTGCCCCTTACCCCACTTGGAGACACGGGACTTCAGTTTACACTTAGTATACAATACTATATTTTATGGTATTTAGTAGCAGTTGTAATATGTAATAGCAGTGGTAGCTCTATCGTATTTTATTAACTAAATAATGTATAATTCAGTTCTATACTAGTACGATACAATAGTAGTAGTACAATAAAATAGTTCGCTTTCTAAATGTATTCGTACGTAAAGCAAAGCAATCTTTATGGACAATTCAGTCCATAGACAACATTCAACGTGAAAGATAAAACAAAGAAGGCAATCTCTTTGTTACAGAGGAATGCGAATAAAAATAATGTTAGATTAGGAATGAAACCTTTGTTAGTAAATATGTTATAAATTATTATTAACAAATTTACTGGTATTAATAAATTTTTTGTTGATCGCGGTTATAATAATTTTCTTAGCAATAAGCGGGCTGAAATTAGTATTCTTATAATCTGTATTGAAATTGTCTCTTTGAAATAATATGACATATTAAACATATATATTTATTTA
The DNA here is from genome assembly GCA_907164665.1 of Colias nastes. Taxonomy (NCBI): domain Eukaryota; kingdom Metazoa; phylum Arthropoda; class Insecta; order Lepidoptera; family Pieridae; genus Colias; species Colias nastes. The sequence goes on from CAJQZM010039710.1 coordinate 33,209, forward strand.
ATCCACAATACATAAAATAAATACAGAATTTGTTAAAATATAAAAAAAAAACGAAATTAAAAGCAATTTAAACCATTTAAGCATCAGTTAGGAAGTAAATTTTTATATTATAACTAGCTTACCGCCCGCGGCTTCGCCCGCTTTCTATAAAACGATTTGAGATTTAAACTATCCTATCTCTCAAGGTGGATCGAACTGCACATGGTGTGCGAATTTTATTATAATCGGTTAAGTGGTTTAGGAGTCCATTGAGGACAAACATTGTGACACGAGATTTATATATTATATTAAGATAAGATGTCACGTTTTAAACAGACATATAAGTTGGACAAATTAAGCTACTATCACACATTTTGTATTGAACAACGAAAAACCTTTGATACAAATTGCCCAAGAACAAACAACTAAGATCGTAGCGGTCTACGAAATATCGGCTACATTTGCTACGTGACAACTGCTACGGATAGTGCTACGCTTCCACGTAGCAAGGTAATATTTTTCTATCTACCTCTTTAACCGATTTTTTTGATATCTTGAGCACAGTTGGATATTTTTAAAGTGATATATTTGTAATAAAAAATAGAGTATACATTTTAATTTACTGTTCATTGATTTATTTCTACAGTGTTGAATACAAATCGACTTTAATTAAAAACCTACATGTATTTTAAGATTTAACTTTATTTATAATATATACATTTTAGTTGAAATATATCATCGGAATGTATAGATTTACATACTTCTTTAAGATACGCTTATCGTTTTGATAAAGAAACTATTACCCACTTAAAACTCGAAAAGTTTGTTATATAAATATTACGGTCTACATAGTGTACGCACCATGTTATCAGGTATCATGATAATATGTTAATTACAACACGGTATTCGAGCAATAATGCTATGGAAATCACGCGTAGAGATTTCTGCATGCATGCACTGCTATGCGATATTACTAACTACCAGATTTGGGCTTATAACAGGCTTACAAGCTTGCAAAACTAGTAAATAACGTACTGTACTAAAGCTTCTTAAATGCTGGAAATATGTGGTAAAATTGGGTCTTGCTAATATTATAAAGCTGGATTATGCGGATGTAAATTTGCAGAGCCTTAGTGAGACATAGGTAATATTATATTATGTGTCGTGAGACAAATTTACATGATAACATCCCTACTAATATTATAAATGCGAAAGTAACTCTGTCTGTCTGTCTGTTACGCTTTCCCGCTTAAACCTCTCAACCGATTTTGATGAAATTTGGCACAGACAATCTTTAGACCCTGAGAAAGAACATAGGCTACCTTTTATCCACGCGGGCGAAGCCGCGGGCGGAAGCTAGTAACTAATAAATATCGTGGTTCTAAAATACATGAAGTATATGTGTCGTACAATTAGAATTAAATATTTTTAATAATATAGCTGAAGCTTTTTAAATATAACAATTTACACGAAAATTTGTTAATCGTCATAATCATTGCTTCTATTATTTCACTAAAAGATTTCAGAGAATCTCCATAAAACGTGTAAAAAGTTCTAAAGAACATCAATAGTACAAAATCAAACTCAAAATTTTAATAAACATTGATTCTTCGAAAAATTCTGCCATTTATTTATACGAAGAAAGTTTTTGGTAATCTGCTTTGGTTGATTTCATTTGTGAGTTTTTTATGAACTTTAATTTATTTGCCAAGGTCTGAATTCTTGATAGTTTCTTGGCATAATTTATACGAATAGTAACATTTCTATAAAATTTTTCGAAGTACTAATAAAGATAATATTTTATTACAGTCGCAAGAGAATGTTTTAAAATACGACTGCATATTGTCTGGGAAATGCAAAAACCTGTCTAGAACGGATTATTATCGATTTCTACGTTTTATTAGTTATGGTTCGAGAATGAATGAATGAATGAAAAATTCTTTATTGTACACCATATAGGACAATTTAAAACACATAATAACTTATTTAACAATGTACAGAGGGCGACCTAATCGCTGACAGCGATCTCTGCCAGGCAACCCAAAGGACAAGAATCTAATAATTTAAATCGTATCGTTCGTAATTTTGACATCATCACTACGTGTACATTGTACACTTATTTCTTTACTTTCAGGGTGAGTGAAGTCACGAACACCTTATTTGAATTTATTCCTAAATAAATTATTCGATTAGTTTCACCACTAGGTAGAATACAAGATCGGCTGAAAGGATTTCATTGATTAGATTTTTATTAGTTATTGATTTATCTCCGTTTATAAATACGATAATGACTGTTAAAATTTTTAAAATAGTAATTTAAATCTACCCGGGCGGACCCAGGGCCAGCAGCTAGTAATTTATTTACTTATATTACTATTAGAACATAAAATGTATAACTGTATAATAATTTGATCCACTATAACTGAGACCACATACACATATACCTACATATATCCGAAACCTAGCGACGCCATTTATCACAAAGCGGTCACCCATGAATAAATTGACCGCGCCTTAGCTGGCTTAACCTGAAGATCGCTTTAGCCCTTGTGGTATATGTTTAACATCTAAATTTATGTGAATGTGTGTTTATCTGTTACGTCGTAGCTCCTGAAGATTTAAAAAAAAGATGTATGTCTTCTTAAGGTCTTGTAAAGTTTCCATTTTGGTGGGAATAAAAAAGTCACGATCGCAGGTTCACAATATTTTTGTAGGGTTTTCAATTTGTTCAACAACTATGAAGTGAGCAGCGTACGTCGTTCAGCGGTGTGGCGGCAACACCGGTGGGACTCTGGCCTAACGTCACGTCAATGTGAAACAAATTTGCTTAATCATGTAACCTAACGTCATTCTCTCTTCTTGTAATCTTGTAACGGCACACACAATGTAATCGTTTTAATTAAACCAATATATTTTTCACTGCAAGTCAGTATTCTCGTTTCATTTAATCACATCAAATTAAAAGGAAGAATCAACAATTAATCAACACAATATCAAACACAATTGTTTAATTAACAACTGAAAAATATATCTACGGAAATATTATATGTATAAACTTCATGACGCTCAATGAAATAAATCAAACAACTGACTCGTAATTTGCCTATTTTACACAAAAAAACAGAATAAGATAATTATAAGTAGATAAACTTTTTAACCTTGTTTTCGTTTGATTGCGTAAGAATGACTTTACTCACATCAACACAGGACTAAATAGTATAAAACAAAGTCGCTTTCTCTGTCCCCTATGTGTGCTTAAATCCTTAAAACTACGCAACGGATTTTGATGCGGTTTTTTTAATAAATAGAGTGATTCAAGAAGAAGGTACGGGTGAAGCTGCGGGCGGAAATCTATTCATTATATATTCCACAAATCGCAATACACAATTCAAACAATGATTACATACAATCCTTAGTTACGACATATCTATAATTAATCTCAGCATATTTGCCATCTGATAGAGAAGCGAATACCAGCGGGTAACAGGCGGAAAATTCCGACGTCTTCAAACATTCCTCAAATTGCTGTCCTAAAGCGTTTCGACGCGAAACTGTTAGTGTGTGTGTTAGCCTGTTTATACTATACAGTTCCTTATGAAAGCCAAAGATATCTTTAATATCTATTTATCTTTAATATATTTGTGTTTTATAACAGAGCTGTGCTACACGCGTTTTTTACTTAATATAAGATTAGATTTATCCATAAAATCAGGCAGTGGTTCTTTTTTAACAAGCAAGTTGTAAATTATTATTTTTCTTCACGATTCAAAAGCGCTTCTAAAAAGACTCTAGTTAAATAAATCAAATAGATAAACTCAAATAGTTTGAGAACTTATTATAAAGCAAAGCATTAAATGCAATTTTAAAATTTATGGTAGAGCAAAATTCGCAGGTCCAACTAAATGATCAATTTTTTTCTATTCCTCAAAAATTTTCAGTCTTATTTTTCTTGTAAACATTTTTTTTTTTATATTTCGGGACAATTTTTCACACACGGCACGATCTGATCCCATACTAAGCTTTCGCTTGTGTTATGGAAACCAGATGGCTGATAAACATACATATATATATAATTTTAAATAAATACTTATTTATATAGATATTTAACAGCCAGATACAGAGCAAACATCTATGTTCATCACACAAATATTTGCCCCGGGTGGGAATCGAACCCACGACCTCTGGCTTGGAAGGCAGGGCCACTACCAACCAAACCAACCGGTCAGTCAGTTTTTTTTTGTGTATCTATTAAAGTTGTAATTTTTAACAATATCTACAAACACAAAAGACAATACCATAAACTTTATGTTTTAAAAGACCTTTAATATTCCAATTCAGTCACGTCCTTTATGATTTCTCAATCATGTTTAAATTAATGCTCATAACGAATTTAACGAATAATTATGAAAAATAATAAAATATATAAAATTTTCATATAAATGCCAACCATTTATTGCCTGCTCATTAACGATTGTAATGATTTATGAAATTACCCAATTAAGCCTTAATTTCGCATATAAAATAATAATTTTAAATTAGTAAGTAATGGATTTCATGCCTCTCTGAAGATTTAAAATTGTGGATTAAACGACAACTCAAATTAATTTATGAAAGTAAGATAAAAATATAGAAATTAAAAAGAGATTTTTTTTTTATGGAATTGACTTTGATTCAAAGTCAAATTATAGAAATTCAATGTACTAAAATTCCTCAAGAAAATAAAACTACAAGAGCTTGTTAAATTTAAAATTCGAGAGAACGTTCCGATTGTATGTTTTTTTTTTTATTACAATAGATATTATCAGTTAATTTTCTGCTATTCCATAACAATAACGCAAAATGCGAGCGAAGCCGCGTGTAATAATGTAACATACCACATTTAATATTCACAAAAAGAATAACCCGTTTACCCGTATCCTAAGTAAATTACATAAATTATTTACCCCTTATAACGTTATTAAGTCCCTGTAAATGTTACACAAAGCAAATGAGATTTGAACCGACAAATCAAAGGGAAGACGTTGACTTTATGGCTGTGTTAATTTCTGGAATAACACATACAAACGTGAATTTAGAAGATTCGAGAACATCTTCAATTTTGTTCCGTGTAAAATTCAAAATTCAAAAATTCAAAATTCAAAAATGATTTATTGTGAGTCACAGGTATTATGGGTTATTACATTGTATGAGTGATCAGCTGTGATCTGCCATGTGGCGTACAATTTTTAAAAATGTTTTACACAGATTATTAATTATTAAACCGATTATACATTTATACCATAAAATCTTGTGTATATCTTATAGCAGTATTATTTCCAGTGTGGGAAAGAGATGGCGCTAGACGACTATATAGCGCTGTCATTTTTCCACACCAGAATTAATACTGTATTAAGACATCATGGTATGGGGGCAGGTATCAAAAATTGAGCGTTGATAGCCGAAATTGCGTAATAAACATTGTTTTGCGTATCATAAGGGGTTTTTAGGATGAGGAGTATTAACATATAAGTATATATTTATTAATATTACAAACTAGCTGCGCTCCGCGGTTTCACCCACGTGGCTCCGCTCCTGTTGGTCTTTAGCGTGATGATATATTATAAGGGGCCGTTCAAGTATTACGTAAGCACCAAGGGGGGGTGGGAGGGTCTCTGTTTTGCTTATTTTGGATGACATGGGGGGTGGGGGGGTCTAGATGATGATTACGTCATCGTTAGTTATTTAAGTTTTTTCGGGGATTCCCGCAAATAATACATATGCGTAGGCACTCGCTTTGAGAACTGATTAGGGGAATTACCGCGCATTAGGGAAATTACCGTGCGCTATTCACTTGTCTAATAATTCACTCTCGTGCCGGCCGCCTGCAAGTGCGCATCTATCAGTATGTTGAGAGCACCAAGATGTTGAATGGCTCGATGAGAGTGACGTAGACATTCCAAAATCGGATGAAAGTGAGCAGACTCACAACACTGAGCAGCAATCCAATGTCATCGATAACTTAAAATCATGGATTCAGGTTTCATGGACTGAAGACTGTTAATGTGTTCCGAAAATATTCTTTATGTTAGTTATGTTCTTTATTTCTGATTATATTTTTTTGTCATTTACTCTATGTGTATCAGTTAAACCTAATATTTTCATGAATTTTCCTATTTTAAAAATAACAATATAAAAAAACATTTATTACTAAAAATGTTTACGTAAGCATAGGGGGAGGGGGTAAGTGCTTTGCTTACTTTTGATGACAAGGGGGGCGGGGGGGTAAAAAATGGTAAGAAATCTGCTCACGTAATACTTGAACGGCCCCTAACCTATAGGCTTCCTCAATGAATGGGCTATCTAACACCGAAAGAATTTTTCAAATCGGACCTACTGGTCCGACGTATGACGAATCTCAGGAACTACTGTTCCTATTAGCGCGTTCAAACAAACAAACAAACAAACAAACTCTTCAGTTTTATAATATTAGTATAGATGACCCTGAGATATCTTTTCTACTTGGAAAGGTTGATGATTATGTGTTTGTTTGGAAAGAATAAGCTACAAAACTACTGCACCGATTCGAAAAATTATTTCAGCAACAGAAAGATATTTCTGAGTGACTAGGCTATATTTTATTTTCTTTTTGTTCCAGGTCTACCCGGGCGGAGCTGGGACGAGCGGCGTGTATTATATCTACACATACATACTCGTATATCGTTATTATAATTACTAACATATCCAGATTCAATATAAACACTTGATAAATGGCGAAACAGTAAACTAATTACGTATATTCAAAATTACTTGGACAAACATTATATTAGTTTAAGAACTTAGTTATCGGTGAAGGAAACACACAAATAACTTGAGGAAAAGGTATGTTTTAGAACCAAAAAGTTCGACGACGTGACATCTGCTAACCCGCACGGCCAGCGTGGTGGATTATGGCTTAAACCACAAAACTATATTAAACCATCAAAGAAGGCATTTCTCTTAGCTTTAATTACGTATACTAATAAAGATTATAAAGAATTTATTGACTTTAACTATACCCGGGTGTAATATTCCCCTATATTTGTGAAAACGATAGACCTTTTAAAAGGTTTATTAACATGATGATGAAACTACGTAATTTACTGTTAAAATTTAACAAAATTGTTCCAACATTTAACAAGGTTTCCACTACAGCGCCCTTCGAAATATCTGAATAACATTAAATTTAAACGGAACGTTTTATGTTAAAATTGAAATTCTGTCCATATTTTGTTGTACTGTCTGTCAAAATGGAGATGAAGCGATAGGTAAATAAACATCGGTAATTTCACTTAAAACAATATGAGAATATTCATTAAATATCGAGTTGTGAAAGAAAACTTTAATAGTCGTAATAAACGTCCAAAACAACATTTATTGTACTTAAATAGTTAATATGATTTTATTAATTTTTAGTTTAATACGGGGAAATGTTTATCAATACCATTTTCAAAGGTTATCTTCATTTTGTAAGGTATGAAAATTATAATGATAATTATCTATTGCACAGCAGGCTTTGGATAAAATGTATACTAGGTAATATTATATAGCTGAAGTGTTTGTTTGTTTGATTGAACGCGCTAATCTCAGAAACTAGGTCCGAATTGAAAAATTATTTTATCAAGGAAGGCTATATATCATCACGCTAAGACCAACAGTAGCGGAGTAATGCGGGTAAATGCGGAGCCGCGGGGCGCAGTAATGGTAGGCATTCAAGTCCTTTTATATTGACTTATGGGTTCCCATTTGGGTCACAAAACGTGGAATGGTCAGTTTAACATAATCATAAATATTTCTTAACCTCATATATAAATTTGGAAAGGAAATGAATAGTCCATTGGTCGAATGTGCTCTGATACTTTATTGGGGACAAAATGGGACTTGGGGCACAAGTGGACACAATTTAACACCCCACAATATAATAAATTGTAGGATAATATTCTATATTCTTAAAGAAAATCGTTTGTATGTGTTTGTGATATTATATTCGTTCTAGATTTACATAGTACTTACTAAGAGATATAATAATTAACATAGTTTAAAAATAAAACTAAAAAACACGCTTAATTTCATGAAATTCTTGATACGTGTAGCAAGTTTGAATTATATCTGTGCATTTAAAGTGGGTCAAAACCTAGTCTTAAGTAGTCGGATACATACAAACATGTCGCTAACATACAAACATACAGGTAGCTGAGAAAGGGTATTTAAAACTACTTATAATCTTTCTCAGGTCACAAACTATCTTTGTACCATTATTTCATTAAAATTTAGTAAATGCGAGCGTAACTTGAACGCGTGAAAACAAGACAGACAGACATATTTAGGCATTTAACAAAAAAAACCTATTTAACAAGAGTAACAAAAATAGCAACTTCCGCGTCAAACTCATTGTATAATTCATTTGAATAACAAGGTTTTTGCCCTCTGCTACATTCATGTTCAATTCAGTTTATTGCGCGACCTTCTTTGATGAACCGAGATATACAAGGTTCAATCTTTTCCATATTGTTTCTGGGAATATTGAAATACAGAGGAATACTTCAGCGAAAATCTTGTAGTTTATTCTTGGCCAAAATACAGGAAGTTTATGAGCAGCACAAAAGTTTAAGATTGCGGTTCAAGCGCGGTTAACAGCTTAAACAATGGAGTATTTTGCTAATTTTCATATAGCGCTAAATACTTAAAGAGATAAACATTATTGTAATTAAATCACACAATATTTGCACGATTCCATTTAAACAACACTTATCTATACCGTAATTATTACTCGTTTATTTACGACTAGCGGTCCGCCCCGGCTTCGCCCGTGGTACATATTTCGCAATAAAAGTCCTATGTAGCCTATGTTCTTTCTCAGGGTCTAAAGATTATCTGTGCCAAATTTCATCAAAATCGGTCCAGTAGTTTATAGAGTGCTTCAAGAGGAAGGTTTTAGCATATAATTTATTATGTTTTAGACAAAGCGGGCGAAGCCGCGGGCGGAAAGCTAGTTACGTAATAAACTGTAGGAACAAATCAACATCCATCATACAATACAGATCACTTGAATAATACTCTTCTCTCATAGCTTTACTCATAACAATATACCAATTAAGGAACAATATATCGATTAAACTAGACTTCAGCCCGCGGCTTCGCCCGCCGTTTCGAAGAAAAACCCGCATAGTTCCCGTTCCCACGGGATTTCCGGGAAAATAAGTAGCCTATGTCTTATTCTGGGTTTTCAGCTACCTACTTACCAAATTTCATTGTAATCGGTTTAACAAACATCCATCCATCCTCAAAAACTTTCGCATTTATAATATTATATAGTAGGAAGGATATTAGTAGGATATTCTTCCCTTTCATACCTTTATCATAACAATAGACCAATTAAGGAAAAATATATCGATAATATAACAATCGTAGTGATATAACACTCAATAAGTGAATCAATTTATCACGACAAACTCGTGCGAAGTTGTAGAGGAGATGTCACCAGATTCAACGAGCCGAAGTTTGAGGAAGGTGGTATGGTTATAAGAGGAGCGACGGAAGATATAGACTATGTGTATAAATATATCGGAAATATTTTATTTTTTTTAAGCACTTTAAGGCTCTGTAGTTACTAAGAATGACAGAGAGAAATTAAATCGTCTATTTGCCTGCTAAGAAGCCGGCTTAATACACCACCACTGTCGCTTCTGTTTAGGTGCACTGCTTACAACTTTACATTACCCACCTTTTCTTTTACTTTCTCTTCGACAAAAAAATATACAGGAAAGTCATATATTCAATAATAGTGTAGTTAAAAATTAATAGACTTTTTCAGATTCGAATATGAAATGTAATGGTTCATCACTGTCAAATGTTTAAAAGTGCTTTTGAAAAAAGCTTAGTTGTATAGATTACGTTTGAAGTTCGATTAAATTTTAGCTCTATTATTTGAATAAAAACAGGCAAACGAGATAAAAAAGTATCTACTCTTAATACTTATTTTGAAAATATCGTAAACCGCTTTCACTCATATGTATGTCATCACCTTAAGTATCTGGTTCGTGATCTCATGAGCATCGTGTCTAAAAGTTTACCGGAACTGCCGATTTCCACATCTTTCGTAGACTTTAAAAGTTCGCTTGTGTGAACATTACTCGTGAACTGACATATGCCGTTCGACTCTGTGGCTCTTCGAATTGTAAGGATTTTGTATCTGTGGCATTAAAAGTTCAAGTTTTATTTTTCTTGCGGGCAACCGGCCAGTATTCGGGTATTGAAATAGAGTTTTTCTTTAGAATCTTGGGTCGTGTTCCAATTTCGAAATTTAAAAAGATAGCTTCTTATTTTTTTTATTTGACGTTCAACATTTTATTCCATTTTTGAATTAACATTTTATATTATAGGTGGTGCGTTTGGAAATGAATTATGATTTACGCAGCACAGCAGTATGCAGCATTTATAACTAAACAGTTTAATAATAATATATTATGTACTTTACGCATAGTATATTTCAATGAAGTTTAAACTCTTAATTATCTGTAATTGCTAGCTCCTAGATTTCCTTACATCACTATTCACTTTTCCCCCACAAAAAGAAAGTAAACATATTTAACATGCCTTCATTACGAACCAAAATTCCCAAAACACCCGTGTTTTTATATAAATTGAATTAATTTAACACAACAAAGAAAAACAAAAAGATTTCTAAGATCAAACATTTCCGAACTTCCATTATCACACAATGGATCTTTGTTCAAAGAGATGTTCTACTTCAATGATTATCGATCTTGGGCTAATTAATGATCGCGACAGAGTAAAATGGCGCGAAAATGTTCCTAATTACAACCAATTAATTGTGAAAGCTATAGATATATAGGTATAGATGTAGATGTTGTAAGTTTAATGGTCTTAGACTTAGAGCATTAAATAATGGCATAATGGTAATGTTTGATAATTGATGTTGATACAATATATTTGTATTTTGTTGGATACTAGCTTACCGCCCGCGGCTTCGCCCGCTTTGTCTAAAACCTAATAAATTATATACTAAAACCTTCCTCTTGAATCACTCTATCTATTAAAAAAAACCGCATCAAAATCCGTTGCGTAGTTTTAAAGATTTAAGCATACAAAGGGACATAGGGACAGAGAAAGCGACTTTGTTTTATACTATGTAGTGATGATGATAACATGTACTTCTATTTGAATGCTGTAAAACCAAATGTCAAACATTATAAAGTGTTTAAATTTATAATTAACTAGCTGTTGCCCGCAACTTTCCTACCTAGAAAAGATAAATTTTCATGGAACATAACATTAACTTTCATCCCCTATTTTTCCCCTTGGGAGTAGAATTGATCAAAATCTTTTAGCAGTTGCCTTTGTCCTAACATTTTTCAGCCCGATCTGCCCAGTGACTGTGCGTTGATAGATCACTAAGTCAGTCAGTCAGTCATCTTTAAGTTATATAATATATATATTTAGATAGTGAAATTAGAATATTTTCATAAATACTACTCAATACTTAGTTCTCAAACACGATAACGCTTGTAAAAATATTGTCTTTTAGTTCAAACTGACTTTATATTCAAAGAAGAAAGTTCAGTCTTAGAAAAGAATATGTAAAGTTGAAAAATAACAGGTAATAATCCTCTTGACTTTATTATTATAGTAAAAGACCGCTTATCTATAGGTACTTAATAAAATTATAAAGCTGAAGAGTTTGTTTGTTTGAACGTGCTAATCTCAGAAACTGGTCCGATTTGAAAAATTATTTCGGTTTGGTTATGCCCATTTATCGAGGAAGGCATATCATCCGCTAAGACCAACATTAGCGGAGCACTGCGGGTAAAACCGTGGGGCACAGCTAGTATAAAATAATAGAATACTAATAAATCTGAATATTTGTTCTGGAAAGCTGTATAATAGACCTTTAGGATAATTAATTTTGTAAATTGATTTCCGCTTCAGGTGATTGTATGATTGTACTAGGATATAATTGAAATATTTAGGGACCATTGTTTTTATATTCATAACGGTTAAATCTAACTGCTCCTATAACGTATACGGAATACCTATAACGATAATAGGAAATATTCTATATTGAGTTTGAGCCTTAATCATATATTAATGTAATTTTTCACAGCATTATGCACAGGCTCTAAAAAAGTGAAGTCCCATGTCCCCTAGTGGGGTAAGGGGCAGATGCATTATACATCTGTTTCACTGATCGATTTTCTTTAGGGACAAGTAGGTGATCAGCCTTCTGATGCATGCATGCACAGGGTTTGATATACATAAAAACAAACTAAGCTGTAAAAACCTTTATATTTGAAAATGGTTTACGTGTAATGTTATGTCGGCTTGGCCGTTTTTATAAGGTAAGAATAGATTTTATACTTCTTTTAATATTATGTGTGGCAAAACTACGTTTATCGAGTTAAGAGGAGGCTCCCTTTCTCATTTCTGGCACTGAGAGACCGGTTACGGTACTAGACGCTAATACAACCGTAATAAAGTTGAATATCGCGTGCGCTCTTTGATCGCGTTCGAGCTCGAAAAGTAAGTCTCAATTCTTATTTCGTTTATAACTAAAGTAATAATTGATCTAGAGAAAAAATATCTTGGGATTCGATAGTAAACTCTATTTTCTTACTGTTAACATTTATTTTAGACATAAAGTCCAAGTAAATCTTTAAAAAAATGTAATAATCCTTAAAAAAGGCATCATTTTTGAATAAAAAATGAATCGAGCGAAAATGTTACAATTATGTTTCTGTCTTGTACATCGAAAGAAAAAGACCCAATAAATTATATACTAAATTCCCATTTTGATTGTATGTGTGACTGTTTCAGAATATTAATGCAAATTCACATAAAATTTAGGGAGCTTGCCCTTAACTATAACATGTACAACGAAATAAATAACATGTACTCTGAGATAAATACAGTATAATTACAATATTAACATACATAAAACAACAATCTTTACAGCTTACGGTAAAAACTGTTCAGTCTCCCAAAGTAATTTGAGCAAACCCACTGGATTGCAGGTTTTACTAGTGAGAGGCAAATTGCAAAGTGAACTAGTTAAAATTGTTGAGGAACTTTCCTTTAAATTCCTCTCCTTGTGGATTTTTAGATGCGACATTACTTCAATTGTGTTTAATTAGTTGTCTGCGACGTTGTCTGCTTGATTTGATGTTAGAGATGTAGATTAATATATTATATTATTGAGTAACTTCTTACTTGTAACTGTCCGTGTCCGTAACAATATTTTGTGGTGGTCTTCGAAGTAAAATAGAAAAGCAATGTACTTTTGTTGATAACATAACGAGTATAAATTATGAATTTAAAACATCCAGTATACTATGTAACTCAAGGTCTACATACAACATTTTAAAACGTCTTCTCGTTCTACAGCTATAAGTACAGAATTCCTTGCTTCCTATCGTTTGTTTATATGAAGTTATAACATATTAACATATTTATAACAAGTTAAATACGATATAATTTGGCTCCAAATTCGCCAAATTTCATTTTGATGATTGATTAAGACGAATCCAACCTCAAGCTAAAATCCATAAACCCATTAACGCTGCAGAGCCTATCAAACATATAATATATGCAATCTTACACTGAAAACATAACCTATGGTAGATCATAGGCGGATAAGGGTGCTTTTCCACCAATAATGTGCGAGGATGTGTAGCGAGGAATGTGTTTGTAAATAACCAATAGTATTGCTTCAAACGCTAAACGCTTCAAACTTCAAACTAAATGAACATCCTCGCACATTATTGGTAGAAAAGCACCCTAAAGTACCTATAAAGATCAGAAATAAAAGCGCTACGAATTAAGGACCTCCTTCGTTTTTTGAAACGTCGGTTAAAAATTCTATAAGTATACTGTACTACACTATAAATTACTACACCGATACTACAATTCACACACACACACACACATACAAGGCTACCTTCTCAATAGTATTTCTATCGCTTCACTGTTGAACAATTTCACAAGTCCATTGTGTTATATCTGATATCCGGCTGCGTATCGATGAATATTAGTTAACATGGAATGGTTTTGTCGAATTTAACGAACGACTGATTATTTATAGGAATATCTTATATCTATGTATTGGTAGTGGCATGAAGATTACTATTTGTAATATGTGTTAGGTAAGTACGTCGTTCACGTATTTCAAAGTAATTAATCCATGTATCTTATTCAGTCAAAGTTCTACATATTTTAATGGATATGTAAGTTTTCAGTCTTGCGATAGGGAAAACAGTGTACGATAAGGCCAATTTGTAACGTAATTTGCGATTCATTTTAACAGAGGGTTAGAAGTGGAAATTACTATGAAGTACCTAAAGTTAAAGGTTAAAAAATACAACTTCTATAATATCATTAAATAGGTAGGTACGTAAAATTACACTCTTCTATTATTGTATGAAAACTTCGAGTTAAAGTTTCTAAGAAATAAAAAATCTATACTAATATTATAAAGCTGAAGAGTTTGTTTGATTGAACGCGCTAATCTCAGGAACTACTGGTCCGATTTGAAAAATTCTTTCGGTGCTAGATAGCCCATTTATCGAGGAAGGCTATAGATATCATCACGCTAAGACCAACAGGAGTGAAGCACTACGGGTGAAACCGCGGGGACCAGCTATTGTTTATAACAAAAGAATTCCTAGTCAAATTAAATAAAAGTAAAACCTAAAATCTAAATTCGTATACATATTCATAGAGTTCTACCTTTAGTGTTGAATTTTTGATATGAATATTTTCGCAATGCAATCTATCTAAATCACTATATTACTCTCAAAATGCATTTACTAAATAACAGTTCAATCAAATTTCGGGTTTCATACAAATAGTATGGATTGGATTTGAAATATTAAAATAATATTCGAAGCCAACGCCGAGAAATGTATTCCCGAATGTAGGTTATATTTGGAATCAATTATCGGCTTGATTTTGAATTTACAATGAATTTACGTTATCTTTAGTATATATTTTATACTTACACTAGCTGTTCCCGCGGTTTCCTGTTGGTCTTAGCGTGATGATATATAGCCTATAGCCTTCCTCGATAAATGGGCTATCTAACACCGAAAGAATTTTTCAAATCGGACCAGTAGTTCCTGAGATTAGCGCGTTCAAACAAACAAACAATCTCTTCAGCTTTATAATATTAGTATAGATAATATTGTATCTCTTCTAAATATAGTAATATATAAATATTAAATATACACATAAAGAAAACCTATCAGTGACAGAAATATAAAATATTTCCCCCGTCTCATTAATAAAACTACCTTTACAAATAAATATATTTTAATAACCATTTCATTGACACAGTATAGAAATAAGGCGGAACATAATAAGAAATAAAGATAATAATCGAAGACTCAGTCATTGAGGAACATCTGCTAAGAACGCTGCAATATTCTTCGAGTAAATGAAAATTCTGAACAAAGAACGCGTCCAAGTGTCTTCAGTACGTCGCTAAAGAAAATATTCTAGTAAATTCTAGTAAATTTAAAGTGCAGTATATCTTATCTGTATTCCTTGCAGCTTAGACTGGCTCGGCTTGTTTGCGAAGGATGTACAACTTGACAGAGTAACATTTCTATCATTTGAGCTGAATTTTTTATGTGCTATGTTTTTATAATATGTATTACTAGCATTCCGCACGTGGCTTCGCTCGCTTGGTCTATAACTTAACAAATTATATACCTATACCTTCCTCGAGAATCACTCTATCTATTAAAATAAAATACATGAACGGCGAAAAGTGATTTTGTTTTATATTAAGTAGGTGCATTGGAAATTCACTTTAATCTGCATTTTACATGAATTGGATTAATAGTATTTACTTATAAGTTTGCTTAGAATTTACAAAGGTTACCTTTGCAAAGGTACGATAGTATGAAAATTATTACTGATGAAGATTTTGCCCCAAGCATCGAAAGCTTATTTAGATCTTGCTACAATAAAAGGTATATAACACATGCACAATACAGGACTTATCTGTTTTTATTTTATCATTTCTTAAGATCATGATCATAAGAACCATAAGAACATAAATACGAGTATGAATGCACACTCAGAAATATAAGAAAACCACTTCATATAATACACACTAAATAAAATCAATATATTCTGAATATAACGCGAACATGCATCATATTATCTGAGTCGAAAATTCAAACATATTTCGAGATACACTAGATTATTATATAAAGAGTAAAGACTAACAACCCTTAAAACTTAATATCAAACTACTCGTAACGCTCACTCTAAACTATTTCCAGTTTATATTATTTTACTTCTTATCAGAATAATATTTTACCACAGCCTTTCAATTAGGTACAGAACAAATATTAAAAATAACATCACGTATTCATACGTTAATCACACGTCGCTATCTTTGGACTTAATCAAATAATCTCCCCCATAGCAAACTGAATTATTCAGTAGGTTCCACACATTTCAGCAAGAAGTTTGAATAATGTAAATTCTAATTAGCCGGTAGGATTAAAAACCCACTGGTAAAATCCTAAACAGTAACTACTAATTGCACTCGGGTCTCCGCTTTCCTTTATACCTAACGACTACGTAATTGCTCCAAATTGAGTACATATAAACACTGTTAGACTTAATGTATAGTTTATTTTATTAAACTGGGTTTTTCTTACTTACTGTTTCAGCAAGATGTATGTTTGTGCCTGGAATTTTAACTATATTCATTTGAAATTGAATGTTTAAAATAACACAAGGATACTTTAGCTTCCTTCTAGTAAAATCGTGTAAGTACTTTTAATAACTTCTACTAAAGGCAACACACTGACCATGCCCCCGGCATTGCTGGTAGTGTTGCCCAAATGCAAGAACAAGACGAGACTTAGCCAGTCTTGGTCTTGGTCTTGCGCCAATACACCTGGTCTTGGTCTTGGTCTTGGTCTTGCGCTCCCAGTCTTGGTCTTGGTCTTGGTCTTGCAGCAAGAGTCTTGCAAGTCTTGCAATTACCTATTAGTCTATTACTATTTATTAAAGTTTACTTTAAATCTTAGAAAAACGTATTAGAATTGGAACATTGTGAGCTTGAATTAACATAGCCATAGTAAAGATCAAGCAGATTAATAAATAACTGAAGATTTGATAAGAAATTCGAAAAATCAACTGACCTATATGTCGTTTTCCATGGAAGTAACTGTTTCTTAATATCTCAGAGATATTCGGGCTGGTAAGTAATACAAAACTCTTATCGCAGGCTTTTTATTTTATTAGTAGGTAAGTACCTACGCTTTTTATATTATTTTATTAGTTTTGTAGAATTTTTTTACACGTTTCAAGTACATATATTTAAAAGTGGCTACAATATTATTATTAAACGGGTGATATTTGAACACTTTTTTGCTATTTTTTCTTGTAAAAACTTAAGAAATATAATGACTAAATGTACAATAATAGTACCTAAGTAATTAGTTTAAAACCATATAAGTAATCAATATTATAATATATACTTACTAGAATGAATTAATATGACATCTACTACCTATCCTTACCATTTTATCCTAATCATAATACTACTTGCGTGATCAGTATAATGTATTCATTTTCATTCTAAGCATTCTTTGGAACACCTGTAGGTACTCTTAAAAAAATTCGAAATTATTTTGCATGAGTATACCTACGCCCTATGGCGGCAATCAAATAGTGTCAAATGTTATGATTTCGGCGTGGCGGCAACGATTGTTTTAGATTTCAAAAGAAGCCGCGCGTGTATCATAACCATGTACTTCCGAAAAGCGGCAAATTTCTTTGAGAAGTAAGTACAAACCTTTGATGCCGCAATATCAAAGTGCCGATGGTTAAAACATAACTATGCATGCACTCAGTTTGATTTTAATAGATATTTTTTTATTCGCTATGTTTATGGTATTAGTCGTAATGCGCATAGGTCCAGTTTTTCATATTCTTTGATACAGTTTTTTGCGTCTCATAGAATTCCTAAGCTATCTATACACCGAACTGTTACACCTAACTACTCAGTGAAATAGCGCTAAGTCCTAGCTGCAAGACGCAAGAGTCTTGCAGGCTATGTCTTGTTCTTGCTCAAGTCTTGCACGGTCAGTCTTGGTCTTGGTCTTGCTAAAAATACGCGGTCTTGTTCTTGGTCTTGGTCTTGCAAAAACGCAAGAACAAGACCAAGACTGCAAGACCAAGACTGAATTTGGGCAACACTAATTGCTGGTGCGTATGGGCGACGCAGTACACGTAACATCAGGTGCGTCTGCTGTGTTGCCTCCTCTTATATTATAAAAAAAATAAAAATACGCAATATCTTTCCCTTTTTGAAAACCATTTAAAATTATTTATAAAATTAGCCTACACCGAATAAATAAACAAATAAATCCAATATCTATTCTGAACTTATTAAGTGTAACAGCTCTATTGTGAGGCTTCGCATTGTTTTGTAACACATTGTTACAGTTCCGATTGTTTGTTAATACTTTATATCCATTGGGAAGAGAATCTGTTTATTTTCCCGTGAATAAAATGTTTTTCGGTGAATATAATAAAAAGGAAGGGAACATTATATTATTACATTTATTAGTCATAGCAATTACATAGCAATTAGATGCTTAATTAAAATTGTTTTTAATACAATAGATATTATTTGTTCTATTTTAATTTATATGTTATTTACAACATTCTGGTCATGAAATAAAATACCAAAATTAATAGATGATTAAATTGGAATGTATTTACAAACCGCTTAAGAATTATTATGGCATTTTCTTCAACCTAGATTCAGCTTACATTAAAAAACGCTTAATAAATAAATGACTACCTCTAATAGATTATTAAAAATATAAATATAAATAAATAATAGTACATTAACAATGGATTTAAATTAAACATTCATTTTAATAGTTCACCAAATGAAAAAAAAACAGCGTCTTTAATATTAAAAACCGCTAATTGCAAACATTAATTAAGCCGGCGAAATAACAATTAGATTTGGCAACATTATGAATCGAAAGGGGAAATTAAAAAAGTTCATAGCGCTGTAAACACTTGATTGAAAGTTAGACACAGATTGTAAAAGTGCGGTTTACCGTGATCTGAACAAATTTAAAACGAGGTTTTCATTATCTGTACCTACTTATTATTTTATATTATAAAGTATAGTAAAACTAAATAATACGCTTTAATAATTAATCTGAGATAGAAAACTTATGAAATTATTGTATTGTCACCGATCCTTGATAAGTGTTATGTGTACAAAGTTTGAATTAAACTGTCCGTTTAAAGTGGACAAAATTGATTCAGTTGCATAGGTACAAACATACAGGTAAAGCTAGTAAAAGCGTGTTATAAAACTGATATTTGTTTGTACATGCTAATCACAAGAACTACTGTGTCGAATTTTTTATAAAACTCACCTTGTATTATTTTGTTAAGATTTGAAATATTACGTTGTATATTTTAAGTCTTATTGTTAAATTCTTAGAATAAAGTCTCAAAATCTAAATAAATTATTCTACATTAATTCCGATTGTAATGCTAATGTCCACCGCTATAAAGAGAAATGAGTTATTGTGTTATGAATTTTCCTGCATTTCTAAATTATAGCCATCTAAAGGGGAAAATGTAGTAAAAATAGAGATAATAATAATTGCCCTTTTTTGGTGGAATTCTGTTCAGCACAGCATCATATTATGATTAAACATCGTTGGTTATGACTTATGATGTGTAAAAAATTGCATTAATTTTAAGAAATGGCAACACATTTTATATTCTAAAAAAAATCTCAAATAGCAACAGAGTAAAATGAGATAAATTTACCGCAAATTGTTAGCATAATTGACCAGTTATGTCAAACAATATGTAATATACTTCTCGACAATACAAACATCTAAGTTCAAGGCCTATACAGACCCCATAAAAACCTAAATCTCCATTCACAACCCCCATTTACATTCATTGCTTCCGTAATGTCATAGTATAAAGAGAACAAGTAGGCCGACTCCCGGCGTTTATGAGCGTACGGTACTCGCGAGGCGCAGGATTGTCACTTGTCACGTTAATGTTTGTCCTCAATGGACTCCTAAACCACTTAACCGATTATAATAAAATTCGCACACCATGTGCAGATCGATCCAACTTGAGAGATAGGATAGTTTAAACATGTAGGTACCACGTGCGAAGCCAGGGCGGACCACTAGTAATTGTATAAACAAACACCGACCGCTCACAGCAATGGCGCGGCCCTCACGAGAACGGTCCATGAAAAGGAACCGAGCGGCGTTGTGTGCGTGCGTCAAACTTGCGTACGTACATGAACGGGGGGCGTGGCCAAGCACTCCGCTCGTTCGAAAATAACTTACTTGTTCTCTTTATACTATGGTAATGTACAACCACTTTCATTATTATGTATGTATGTATACGTATTACCGCTGACCACCCATGAATATGTATGTACATTGTACAATACACTGATTTTTATTTAGATAATGTAAGATGTCTCGAGGAATGAATGCCAGAAATATGATAAGAGATGACATATTTACGGAGGAAATTAGATATTTCTGCTGGGGCATTTGTTTCTGTTCCTTTCAGTCTGTTAATTATACGTTAGTTTTGGTATTAATGCTGCTTCTAAAAATATTTCCTAAAATTCGAACAACGTTAGTAGAATATAATAGTAATTTCTTCTGGGTATCACTAATGGGTAGTTACTATTCTTGATTTAAAGAACGTATTAAATAATTGTTTAAAATAATTAAAAATACATTTAAATCTGAGCATACTACTACGATTATTATTACTACGATTATGCCGGTACATAGAGCATCTACAGAAAGAACGTGCCACACATGAGATGTATTTAATTAAGGTAGTTTCTTTCCAAATGTCAAAATCATTTCTTGTTCATATTTAATAAATTAAAACCAGTTACTCACCTACCTGCAGCAGGGGCAATATTGGAATTGGACCCTTAATTGGCTCCTTAATTGTGATGTGTATAGACAAGTAGGGGCAATTTAGAGATCAACTGAAATTGTTTCAACCACCGACCAACCGAGATTGTACCAATATCGCCCCTGCGGCAGGTACGTGAGTAGCCGGCATTAGGGCGAATCTAAATCAACATTTTATTAAATATCGCTAAAATATTGTTTTCAGTAAACAAAAAGATGAATTATTATCATTATCGTCTCCAATCACGAGACACAACTCCCGAGTAGAGCAACAAGAGCAATAAAGACAACTTTTCTTCCTGCCCTATTTTCTTAATACAACTTAGTGGAACACGCGACCGCTACCAGACTTTACACCAACGCTTTGAGTATATTGAGACATTTATAGCATACGATTTTTATACTGTGATTTTGTTTTACTATAAAGTGTAGTTAGTTTCTTATATTTATACTAAAAGTATTTATATTAAACACTAGCATTATAAAGCTGAAAAGATTGTTCGTTTGGTAGAACAATGGCTCTATCTCTGGAACTAGGTACTTTTTGCAGTTCCAAATTTATTTTAATGTTAGTATATTATAGCCTGTTATCACGCTACGACTAAGAGGAGCGGAGCCGGGAGCATCAGCGAAAAACGTTGCAACAGGTGAAAGTTCTTTTTGTAAGCAGTAGTTGTTTGTTAGGTAGAAAAAAATGACAATTTGTTTATACTTATTGTGCACAAATGTAGAGTTAAAAACATATTTTGTTGTCTACTAATAAGACTCATACACTCAGACACACTCACACATGTTGATGGAGTACCTATGCACTTTATATAGGATACTTGAATGCGTCATATTTTAAGCATTCGACATATCGTTATCGTGTCGTGAGCTATAAACAAGCCTACGTAACAGTACCCTTGAGTGGTTGAACAACGTACTGCGGTATTCGCAAGTAATCCAGTTTATAAGATACCTAGGATTAGGAGAATAACTTGAGGGTTGACGGCCTTTCGTGCATAACCATTTTACTTCTTGTTTCTTCAGTGATAACTTCAGAAACGATTCGACATGTTTGATTAAATTTCTTTGATTTTTTGATGTGAAACATCTATAGGCTCACTTGTAAACCGAATTGTTGACGTGGCGACGCTTGCCATGGCGACGGGTCGCCACGCTATACACATCTATAGGCTCACTTGTAAACCGAATTGTTGACGTTGCCATGGCGACGGGATGTGTAGACACACGATGTTTCACATCTGCCAGGCGTCCCATGACGGCTCACATTTTTTTTTTATCTGTGTCGCGCATGTTTATAGACGTCTGTAAATTACAGACGGCGAGAGAAGTCCTGAGTCAGTTTAATTTATTATGAACATGGTTTTAATTATCTTGTTTTCATAAAATATACATACCTAGAAGAAGGATGTAACACGTAACGTAGGACGTCACGTAGATGTCCAAATTTCTAAAGTTCGAATTCTGTATAAAATACAGTGAACCAAAGCTTAGGCATCTATCTATGCCGCTTATGTCTTCACCGTACGAAGGTCGATAAACATATGGCATGATAGTCGTGGGCATCCCTCAACTACACACAATATTAGCAATACTCTATTTAGTAAATAGGAAGTATTTAGAAATCTTTGAATACAGAGGAACAACTTAATATTATATGTTCTATGATATTACATGAACGTTCTCTACTAACATAATACACAGCTATTTAGCACAGATAAACACACTTTGATAACAAAAATATAATTTATTATCTACACTCAGGAATAACGTAGTTTTCTGTTGGTGAAGGAATTTTTGGATCGGTTCAGTAGTTTTTGAGTTTATTCAATTTCCTTTTTTATAAAAGATCTTACATGAGACCAATTCAATATAACGCCCTCTGGAGAGCATAATTATTCTATTTATTTCGAAAACATGCACATACACCCAAAAATTGTTTTACTTTCTGTCCTTACAAAGCTTTACACATCGTATTAACAACTTCACCATAAAACTTAACATAACTATCACACACGACCAAAACACGCGTCATTTGACCAAATAATAATAAATCCAAACAATATAAAGGAAAAATGATTCCGGGCTTGAATAGCATCAGTAAATAATACTCGAATAGTTATTGACATAGCGGGAGTAAGATATTACTGGAGGGCAAATATTTATGTCGTTCTCGATACAAATCAGAAGATAAAGCCTAGTACAATTTATTTGCTAGCGCTGTTGTCTCTTCATTTCGGGATTCGTCTTGTATGAGATTACTATTTATAACTAGTGTTCGTTTGCTAGCGATTTTGTTGGTGGAATTTTTAGGTTAGGTCGTTTGTGATGAAATAAACATTAGATGAGCATGTGAAAAAAGCTCCTTGATCGGTTTATCCATTTATTTAGATGTATTACGTAGACGTGTGTACAATATTTATTTGTTGCAAGATATAAATAAAATAAAAAATATGAACCTTCATTTCACCCCCCTTTCCCCACTTGCCGCATACTTTATCTAGAAACTTATAAAACCTTGAAAGCGGCATGAGAAGCTGATGAAGAAGAAGAAGAAAGAAGGCAAGAAGCTTGTTGATTGGAGACCTATCGTATTGCCCTTGGTATTGCCCAATGAAGTCACGTATAGTACCTACTTATGTCATTAATTTAAGATAAATCTATGCATAATTAACCCTACAGTAGTCGCGTATCTAAAATTGACGTGAGAGGTCGCGTGGTCTACAAGGGTACACAAATAAATTAAAAAGTCTATTTATTTATAAAACTTCATTACTATATATTTTCTATTTAAAATAATCAACAAAACTTATGATTAGAAATAGAAAGAATAGAAATTTATGATTAGAAAAAAACAATTATATAGGGCCCGGATAAATATGTATTAAATCTCGAAATGTGTAAATATAAAATGGAGTGAAAAAACTAAAATATGGAAAAAATATGTACAATAAAAGTAACAACATTTTTAATAAAACTATTGTTAATAGTGAATAAAGTTACCAACCACGTGCACCCGACTCTCCGCGCTGCACTGAGTGCATGCGGCAATTATTCAACTTAGAGTACACGAAGGATGAAATAACTGGAGCTATTAGATGTTTAGAAATTTGCAATTTTGTATCACTGGATTACACGTGTAGACCACGCGACTACAGTAGGGTTAAAGGTAATAAAGTGTTTAATCAATTGTTGTTTTTTTTTTACCCACCGATACTTAATCACTTAATTAGCACAAAGAAATCCAGATATTATAAAAGTTTACTACTAAACTTTCTTGGATAAAGCTTCCTAAGTTTCTAGTAATCGATTTTGTCTTATCAGTACAATAACGCAAATAAAAACAAAAAACAGCATAACCGTAGAAATCTAAAAATGATTATTACTTATTACTTCATTATTAAGCTAAAACTCACGTTAATAACAAGAAAACAGAATACACAATCGAATGAATAATTACAAGCTATCTTGTTTCAACGGCTATTCAGTTGAAAGCACTATCTTAAAATGTGGAACAATTTTATTTTTTATTTTCACGAATGCCGACACTGCAGCTATATAACAATAGAGCTTTTACAATAATTACGTGAAAATGCTCGACTATATTAGCGCGGGAATGTGTTGTACCTACGTAAATACTTTTTTAAATTTTGTTTCATACTCGACCCAGATACTGTTTTGGTTGTGTTTGTCAGTGTGATGTTCTTTTGGATGTTGAAATAGTGGATGAGATATTGAATATATTTTGGTTGAAGCTAATTTATAGATTAAATTAAACATAAATTTTAAATATAGGTTATTAAAACTTATAAGACCTATGCGTATATTATTTATATTTTTATAAAGAGATTTTCGGCTAATAAATTTAAGTTTTGCATTTTAAATGGAAAATCATCTCAAGATTTTTTTTATTATTAATAATATAGCCAATATGGGTACTATAATGACACATAACAGCAATAAAATATATTTATCCTTAAAATCACAAACGTTCGCACAATTAATGGCGCGAAAAACATTCCAAGAAATTCACATCTCGAAACTCTTAAAAGGGTGCTCATAATTATACGAGATTCTGGCAACACTGCTGAGGTATAATTTATAACGCGTAACTTCAAGACTTCCCACCGAGGAAAGCTTTTAACAAAACAAAAGGGACGTAATTTATGTACGCTACAATACATTAGATGGAATCGAGTTTGCGCCTTTTAATAGATTTTTTGTGCGCGCAACACTGCTAACCTCTTTTGTTGAGGATATAAATAATTTTATTAGTCTGTGAATAATGTAGCATACGGGTAATATTAGCGAGATTCGTGCCTCGGTTTTTATTAAGTTACTTTTTATATTAGCATTTATGAGAAATATATAATCTGTGAGAATCATAGATAATAATCAAATACAGCTGCCGCTAGTTATTTGAAGAGTTTTCTTATTTAATAAAAGGAAAAAACCTGATATAAAAGCTGAATAACTAATAAATGAACCTGTTGACTCTACTATAATCTGTCCCTTATCAACCTTAATTTGCAAACACTAAAATATACTAAGTAATTTTAATATTAATTATATGTTATTACAAACCATTTAATTTTCTATCTATACATATATCTATACTTCTAAATTTTTACTTCTGTACGCGTGTTAAACGCTTAGCCTAAATTAAATAAGATAATACAAAATGTAACAAATTATTTCATTGAGGCTTAATTTTTCTCACTGAGGCAGTAAGTAGAAGTCATAAAAATATAATTTAAAGCAAAAATATAAAGAGTCCCCTTGACACAGTAATTATATCCGAAAAAGCATTCATCAAAAAACCGGGATTTGCCATCTCATTAAAATATTTAAATATTATAAAAAAGGTAAAATGTTTATCTTCACCACCTTTAATAATTGTAACAACCATTTATTTTGATGGATGCGTTAAATATTACACGTTTAAAAAACTTAAGGATCACCTTAATAGCTGAAAAATGTAAGACATTTCTGGAAATAAATTGATATTTTACCAGTTATAACTAATGAAGAATGGATGAATGTATGATAGTATGTTTGTTTGTTGCTCTTTCATGCGAAAACCATCGACGGATTTTGATGAAACCTTACATTAATATATGGGTAATACATGATATTGAAGCTGATTCCCACATTATCGAGGGTAAAACCGCGCGGCACAACTAGTAAGTAGATAATTTATAGTCCCGAAAATAAAAAATGTTTATTCTAACTAGCTGATGCCGTGTAAACTTTGTCTTAACATGCCCAAAAAAAACAAACATTTATTACAAAAACATTCATATTTATCCACACCTTTCGTCATAACCATCGATACCCATCCAAAGTTTATTTCGGAAGATATTTTATAAGGAACTTTATTATATTATGTCACGCAACAAGCGAGGTCTTCCCTTATTAAGCAAATTCTTTCTTTATATTACCGAATAAAGGTACATAAAAACACTTGGAATTTTTCAAATCACCTTTTAACTTCCACAAGAGATGTCTTCAAATTCTTTAGTCTTTAACAGTCCATCTCTTTTTAATTTAAACGTTTTTCGCAAAAGATGTTAAGATGCTTTTCATAATTATTTAGGAATTTAAATTTAAATCACTATAAGAAACCGTATTTGGACCATTATTTAGCAGCATCTTTTTTGCTATTTAATTAACAATTTTACTGTTACCTTTTTTAAAACCGAAATTCACACAAATAATGGGGGATTCTGAAGAAATAACGAGAGATGAATCTTCATCTTATTCAAAATAATGAATTGAAGAAGATTCAACCTAAAAACGCCAATAAAACTTAAGAAAAACCTTGGCTTCTTTACATTTTATACGAAAGGATAAAACAAAAATATCTACTGAAATTGTATGAGAATCCAACCTTAAAATAAAAACGATTTATACTTTGAAAGAATAAAGAAACCGCACCACATAACCATTCAGGCTGAAGCTTATTTTGCGTAAATCGCTTTAAAATTGCTAAGAAGCTCAAAGATTAAGAGGAAATTTTCGTCCCATCTTATGTCTTGAATGGCTCATTACGAAACAATTTTGAGGGCTACAAACATTTAACCGTATATAATATACAATAACGGTATTGTGATTACATCAGATTGTAAAGATGCTCTTGAAAATTTGCTGAATCCTGTATCGCTTAAACAGCTTTTGAATACTTAGGCCTTGGTTATCAGCAATCTTCGAGTTCACAGTCAACAAAATGATTCGTGATAACAATACATATTTTAATGCAATGATTTAGTATGTTCGATCATTCCGTTGTTCGTGCTTGATGAGCAATGTTGTTCATTAAAATAATATATTGTGGACTATCTTTCCGCCCGTGGCTTTACTTGCGTTCGCTTCGTTATTGCGTGACAGATAAATATACATTTCCTCGCTATATTTCACTTGCATCAAGTTTTGTTTTCTTGAAAAAATATAGCCCATATCCGTTATAGACTATCTCTGTTCCAAATTTCTTCCAAATTTGATTTAGTGGTTGGTACAGAGCAACCTTCGCAAGTAGGAATAGACAAATTCTTGCGTAGATATTGACTACTAGATATGTATCGTAAAAGAAAATTCAAAGTCAAGGGAGTGCAAGCTGAGTCAGAAGCAAAAGGCTAGTTTTGTTATAAATTCAAAACTTTTACAATAAGATTTGTAATGTTAATCCAACGAGTTCCTTACAAGCAATAGACGCGACATAAAACGTACACTGAATTTTATTCTCATAAAATAAAAACGCTACTCTGCGACCTTAGGTTAAAGGAATTTGAACCTTAAGTGCCATCCGGCATGAAACGGCAAAATGTTTGGAACACGCAAACGACGGGAGATAAGTCGATGACTTTTCTAATATGGTAATAAAGCTCATTTTTGAAGTTAGGTGCTTCCCGTCGCAGGACTACCGGCTTGAGATGGAGGTAACAAAAAGAAATAGACCTCAGAGACTCTTTATTTTTAATGGTATGAATACACGGTGATTCTTGGAAAATATGGGAAACGACAGTGTAGATAACGCACTCTTTTATGGTCTCCATACAATTCATGAAATCCTCTTAAAGAATGTTTAAATATTTAGTTATATGGGTAAGTACACTTGTAACCCAATTTCGCAAGAGAGGATGAATTTTGATGGAACTTGTCGCAAAGAAAGATTATAAGTAATAGGATATAAGAAAAACCTAGTGCTCTTACACCCTGTAAGGTTACCACGTAAGTACCTAATGCCAAAGGTTGTAAGTTTTACCCTTTCTACTTAAATTGAACTATTAACTATTTACTAGATACTCACAAAATCGGCTTATACAAAAACAAGAAATTTATTTTTAGCTGTACTTATTGCTAAGTTATTTTTAACCAATAATTTATATAAAATATATGATTGTTTTATATAATTCACTTGTATTTAGAGACTTAAATGTGGAACATTAAAAAAATGTGGAAGGTATTTACGGAATTCAGATAGTAATTACGCTTGCCTAAAATGACAAATATATGAGTAATGAACTTGTACAATGTTTTAGTAATGAATGATTTGTGTATTGATGATTAAAAAGTTTGAGTTTATTGGTCTGGCTTTATCTGAGTTAAACGAAAGAATGTAGTTTTCTAATGGTAAGTATAAATTAGCTTAAATCATTAAAGTAGTTCTTAAATTTAATAATTACTTACATACAATAAACAGACCTTTTCTCTTTATATAAAATAGATAAAAATGGTAGAGTCCATTTCAGAGATATTTTGAACAGCTTACAGGTGACAGGTGGTAGTGAATACTATTCATGAAGGCCATTTGATGGCCCTCTTTCGTTATAAACAGGTTTCCTGGGGCCATATTATAACCTCTTATTCCCAGTCAGTTTACGCCGTGACTTGAACTGACTGGCAAATATATACATAATATTATACCTATCATAATATACCATGGCTGGTTATTGCGATCAAAATATGAATTTGCCAGTCTGTTCAATTCACGGCGTAAACTGTCTGGAAATAAAAGGTTATAATACGCCCTGGTGAAGCATTTGACCGATCTGTTTTCAGCTGCACGGGCACACAGTCAATAATATTAGTATAGATGTGTGTACTTCACCCATTCAACAAAACCTTAAAAATTATTTTAATCTTGCTCTACCAAGTCTCAATTCATTACATACTCCCTTCCACATTTGTTCGTCTTATTTTTCATGGCTTCCGAGAATAAGATATTACGCTGTATGCTTTGAGTTACCAAGATAACACACAATTATTGTTGACCAAATTCAAAAAATATTGTTATTAATTTTTCCTGATATTATAGCGTATGTAATATGAAGAGATGTAATACCTTAGTATTAATAAATCAGTTTGTATTACACTAAATAAATATAAAATAAATGGAAATTGGTCAGTATATAAAATAGCACCTTTATTTTTGTGTTTGTCGACGACACATGTACTCGGTTCATAGTATTTAAGAACGTATTATCAGGTATTATTGTCAACCATTCATAATAAAGTAACAAAGTTCGTTTTTTTTATGTTTTGAAACCAAGGAACTTTTAAAAGCACGAATATCGGTCCAACCCTACAAAATTTTTAATACCTTCAAGAAATTTATCGTAACTTACCGTACAATATAGTCACACAGCTTAATCATAGAAACAATGGAATTAATTACTGAAATACCAGCATAGATCACACCGCATACATTTAAAGCAGCGTAATCTCGATCGTGGATCGCACACAAGATGTATTTACAACTTACGACACGATATCGTATAAGGATGATTTAGAATATAGATAGGTAACATGTAAGATAAAAATATACTTAACTATATTATTACTTCTCGTTTATGGTAGGTAGAATAAGGAAATTGTGGAAAGTTTTTCAATTTTCTTATCGGTTTTAGTCAAGTTTTTCATACATAAATCGGTTATCCTGCATTTCCTTGTAATATGCTTCCGTGTTTGTTTACTTAGAGATTTACAAAGCACTTACGGAAAAGAAGAAATGGAATTTTTATCGTTTTTACTATACAATTTAGGAGTGATAGCGAAGTTTTCTACCGAAATTTTCATATGTCTTTTTATATAATTATATTAACATATTTTAATATCGTATCGGTCGGTGTGAGTAGGCTCTTAGAAGCGTTGATATATTTGGCCGCTTTGAAACTACATGTTTGCAATCATTTTGCTGAAATCTAGCTGCGGCTTCTGAGCTTAAGTTTTCTAGACTTGACATCGTAATTTATGTGTTCTTATATCGCTACAATTAATTGGTCGTTAATCTTCAACGATATAGAGACAGGCATTGATAAAGCCAGAATTATGTTTTAGTGTTTACCTATTTAATATTATTTTATAGAAATTAGTGTAAGTATAAGTACCTATAATATTTCTTAAGAAATGAATTATTTTTTAAACTAAAAACGGAAGAAGATTGGAATGCCACTAATTTTAATTGCGAAATTGTGTATTTTTTTTTACTTTTCACACCTAAACAACGTAACGGGTTTGGATTAAATTTGACAAAAGGATAGCTTACCTGTACCTATGCCATGATTTACCAGATATACTTTTTGTCCTTTTAACATCCAGATTTCCATGAGCACAATGAAACTAAACCAACAATCATAAGTATAACAAGCTTATATTCGCCATAAATTATCCCCACTATCCCATATACTTACTTGCAATGGCACTCTTCCATTTGTAACTAAAACGACACATCGTAACTATAAATTCCTTGAAAGCATACTTTCCCAGTACCTTAAGAAGTACTAGTATATTCTGTGAGTTATATTTTTATGAAAGAAGATTGAATTTCACTCAACTTTGTCGCTGCTACGGAGCGTCATAATAATCTCTTTTGAAACGCATCGCACTATAAATGTGCTGAATACACGAATAAATATCTCTGGATTTTCACACGAAGTCCTTGAATTATGAAATACTTATATTAAGGTAAAGTTTGAGGAAGATCCATGTCATGTTATATTAAAATATACTGTGATGTTGTTATTAAGGCGAGGTATTTCAACGCGCCGTTTGCGCGAGTCGCTCCTCGCGTCGGCTTGTCAAGAAAACGCTGGGCAACGTTAAGTTCTGAGATATAATATGTATTTAATAATTACAGGGCTTCAGTTGAAAACCAAAATTTAGCACGTTTTCTGCAGTACATCAAAATACATATCTTTATATAAAAATTATTAGCAAAATCAGAAATTTCATTATTAAATAATTCGTTTTCGATTTTTATTTTAGCCTATTTTTATGATTTTATATGATCGAGCAAAATACACGTGGTTGTGTAACAAATTAGCACACTTTTTAGGCAATATCTTGAAGTGTATTGATTATTTTTTCTAAAAGCGTCATATAATTGCAAATACATGAAAAATTTGATCTTGCAAACCAATTTTACTCCGCTTCGCTGAAGGGACTCCCCTTAATCGCCTATTAACTTTTTCTTTGTTAAGTACCTAGTAATAGTCTTAAATTTACAACAATCTTAATTTTATCCTACATGAGGCTTACTGAAACTTTATCAAAATAATTACTGATTGTTAGAGCGATCTTTTTAACAAGCACAAAAGAAAATTCACCTCCTATACAAAGTTTATCAGTTCAGATAGTTTTGAAAAGTTAGTGAAAAATCAACCCGATTTTGTTATGAACATAGGTACTCAGTAATTTGTGTATAGATAAACTATAAAATCTGATACAACCAGACAACTTAATTAAAAAATAAGAACATAGGCTTTTTATAGCGCATGGAATAATAGGTATCTATTGTCTGCCGCTTCGACACTTTTCAACCACTAAAAATAAAATGTCACAACAAAAACTAAATCATTCACATATCTTCCCTCTACATTGAAAATTGCATCGGAATTCGTTCACCAATTCACACATAAAAACATAACAAATAGAGAGACAATTTCGTATTCCTTTAAGGGTAATTAAACCATCTAACAAGCATGACCAGAAACCGGTTATACGGACATGGGTCAGTGAGACCCTGTATCCCGGAATCGCGAATGTTTCCGCAAACCTATTTTAAAATCCATTTCCTTTGAATAACTGCAATGGCGGAATATTTACGATCGTTCGACGAATTGTGGTGCGACATTTTGGGTTTTATTTTATGCCTAATGATTTCATGTGATTAGCGATTGCAATTATTTTAATCCTAATATTATTAATTTAAGTTTATTTGTTAATTCTGTCTATTATCATCTTTCATATATGATAATGAAATGATTTTCATATCCATACATACTTTAAGGTTAGCATCAAGTATCAACTAAGCTACTGTCTGTAGGGTGCATTTTTTTTTTAATAATAAGTGATATGATCTATAAAACCAAAAAAATCAAAGCAATAAACGAATATTTGCTATCTTTTTGTGTCTCAAATGACTTTACTATTTATATATTTTACAATGACGTAGGTATCTATCGTATATTTTAAAATATAGGTAATCTACCTTATTACCTATTACATTAGGTTTAAAATATAGGTTATATGTAGGCACTTTTATACGTACCTACGAATACAAGTGTAGAATTTTTTATTACAGAATAAAGGAGTAGGTATCACAAAACTATTGATGCACCCGTTTCCGTAGAACGGACTGTAAAACTTGAAGTATGTCGTCTTGTAAATATTGCTCAAGACAGAATATTTGCGAAACACAATTCACGTGAATCATTTTATGATACGAAATATTATGTCTTTATGCAGTTTTGGTATTTGGTCTAAAATTGCAAAATCTTATCTTTCAATATCTCTACGTTTGCATTTTAAATGTGTTTAAGATCTCGACTTAAGATAAAATATCTTTATAAGAACAGAATGAGAACTTTATTAAATTTTAGGTATTGTGAGGAAAATTATTTTCAGAATGTTACTTATTACAATAAATTTACAATTTCCATTTTATTCGAGTTTATTTGAACCAATAATTGTGAAATAAGATATTCTGATTCTTCTTTTATTAAGGGCCGATTTTTCAATACTTGGATAAAACTTATTCGTCGAATAATGTATAAAACTACCATTTTAAAAACGTATTCTAATTGCCCGTATTTGACAGTTTAGGTGACATTTTAATATTATCGTGTAATACTTTATTGGACGGATAAGTTTTATCCTAGCATTGAAAAATCGGTTAAATAATTTAATCAGTTTTTGCGATTTAGATATTACAGGATAAAATAAATATGTATAATGGATCATTTATTTTTATTGATAAGTATTTTATACCTACGATGTCTTATGTATTTATATGGTCTTTGAATGAACTTATACAAAGAAGACTGATATATTAATATAATATCAAAATCATTCAACCGAAAAAGTAATAAATAACAGGCTCTAGAAACGGCACATTATTTTTGTTTTACGATCTAGTTGTCAAAATGAATCAACAGATTTTGACGCAGTTTTTACGTAATTTACATTGTACATGGCAATTCATTCAACTAGAGTTCAAATAGAAGCGCTTTTGTATGTATGTGTAATATTATTTTAATTAGTATTTTTAAGTCTTTTTACTCTATAATCTATATAATAAAGCTGAAGAGTTTGTTTGTTTATTTGAACGCGCTAATCTCAGGAACTACTGGTCTGATTTGAAAGTTTCTTTCGGTGTTAGATAGCCCATTTAACGAGGAGGGCTAAAGGCTATTCATCACGCTAAGACCAACAGAAGCGGAGCCCCGTGGGTGGAACCGCGGGGCGCAGATAGTCTTCTATATAATTAAAAGGAATCGCTAAATGTGTTGGTAAGCGCAAAACTCGAGAACGGCTCAACCAATTTCGTTAATTCTTTTTTATAATATTCGTTGAAGTACGAGGATGGTTCTTTTGGAGAGTAAACGTATAATCGTAGGTACCTCGGACGAAGCCGGGGCGGACCGCTAGTGTCTGATATATTTATTACAAACTGTTTTCCGTCTGATGATCATATTTCTGTAAGCGTATATATGTATAATGCCCTTACGTCATCGTTCATTACATTTTAATATTCAAAGCTCGTTGGCATTTTAAAACTTGCTATTTAACACTTTTGTACATAATGTGTCATTGTATCTATCAGATAAGATATATACAACATATCCAGAAGTTGTGAAACTATATCTACGTAAATCAGTAATACAGAACCCACTGATTATATTTTCACACTAGCTGCGCCCCGCGGTTTCACTCGCATGGCTCCGCTCCTGTTGTTCTTAGCATAATTATATAATATAGCCTTCCTCGATAAATGGGCTATCTAACACCGAAATAATTTTTCAAAGCGGACCAGTAG
Source organism: Colias nastes (assembly GCA_907164665.1). Classification (NCBI taxonomy): domain Eukaryota; kingdom Metazoa; phylum Arthropoda; class Insecta; order Lepidoptera; family Pieridae; genus Colias; species Colias nastes. The sequence goes on from CAJQZM010039710.1 coordinate 67,505, forward strand.
TTCCTGAAATAAGCGCGTTAAAACAAACTCTTCAGCTTATAGTATAGATATTTATTTATCTGACAGATAAGCCTGTCCAATTGTTAAACTGTCTATGTGTATTGTGTATAGTGAGTAATAGGTAGTAACCTATAGATAAGGGATAAATGTACTTTATCGAAAAGCTATGAATTTATCTAATTGCGGAAGGTATAATGACTTCGTCGAGACGTCTAGACGTTGGTTTTGTGTACTTGTCAACCTCTTGTTTTGTTTTAGCTCCTCAATTGCAATTATCAGTACTTCTTGCTTCTAACTCTGCACGTGCTTTGAAAGAGGATTTTTTTTTTCAGCGTTTCCATTTTAATTGTTTGCCCTTGAAAGAAGGAAAATTACATTACATTTTTGAGGGAAACCGTGAAAATTAATGAAAAAAAGCCTATAAGTACTAACTATATACAATTTTCAGCTACATGTCAGCCAGTGAAAGTCTGATTGTATAAGGGCCTAGTTATTTCAAAGATTAATCGTAAGAAACAAACAAACAGATATCATTTGTGTTTCTTAGGTGACTTATTCATACTTTACATTTAAATGCATTTAACATGCTGCTGTTTGACATTGAATACAAAAATTCTTCATCATATTTAGTAGGTATTATTCGTTGAAAATGTAGCTTTAAGATAGATACGACAATTTCAGTTCAAACATCTTTATAAGTTGGAATGTTCAGGAATCGAGATCCATGAAACTCGTGGAATTTCTAAACCTTTGAGAAAGAGACAAAAGGTGCAATTCATAGAAACAGAGAGCCAGAAAATAGTAACATTCTTAGAACAATAAAGCTAAGAATATAAATTAAATAGGAGACGGGAATGTACTGAATTGAATTTGCATTATTAATAGCTTCATACTAGATACTTGCCCCAGCGTTACTCGAGTTGACCCGGGAATATAATATAGCCTACTAGCTTTTCACCCGCAGCTTCGCCCGCGTAGTCAAAGGAATACCCACATAGTTCCCGTTCCTGTCCCTTCGGAATAAAAACAATTTGTTAATCCAAGTATCCACATATAATAAACCATGTAAACCAAGATACCAAATTTCATAAAATTCGTTTCAGCAATTTTGCGTAACTAACAAACATAAAAACTTTCGCATTTATAATATTAGAAGGAAGAAGGATATTATCTACTCATGGATAATTTAGCTTTCTAGTGGAAAAAAAACTACCTACCACTTTTATATCTAAAAGTAGAGTTACCTATATTTCATCCTCATATAGGTAAATAAGAAAAAAATGGAATTGATTTTGCTAGTTACACAAATGCCCTATTCCTCTAACTAACTTCCTTCCGTACGTCTGGTTGTCTGGAAGAAATCGTTATTTAGCGATAAGACCGCCATTTGTTTTAATTTATAATTAGATTAAGTTAATAGTTAAGTTATTTTAGAGCAATAAAGTATGAATAAATAAATAAAATGCGTGGCTTTCAATCATTAGCGATTTCTTCCAAGCAATGTTAAAGCTTTAATTAACACGACCCTTAGAGGATTCCTGCTCTCCTGGTGACTGCTCCCGAAAAACGTAATTAAAATAAGTAATTGATAAACGACCCACGTCGGCTATTACCTTCAATTAGTTGTATATGATATGGGTTTGATTCAATTATTATATTAGGCAATGTATTAAACCTAAGTGGAAAAGGTACATATAAATGACAAGTTGGAGCCCGCGGTTCCACTTGTTGAAAAACTTCATGGAAAAATTTCGATATTTTTACGTGGAAACGAATCCATTCACAGATTCGGATACTTACATCCTAATAAACTTCAGATTTACTAAGAAATGATATGCAATTATATTCTGCTATGTTATAAAAAATCCTTGAGGGAGGCCTTTGTCCAGCAGTGGACGTCCCACGGCTGAAACGAACGAACGAACGATGTTATAACGTTTTTGAATTAGGCGGGATTGGTAAATCATACGTTTATACCTATATATGTACGATTTTTGAAATAAAATATTTTATTAATGACAATAGTAATATATACTAGACATGTAATAAATACATTCCTCTGGTGTTTTTCTTATACACGATAGTCCCTCCACAAAGCAACAACACAGATGGCGTCTATATTTCACTCTCGGCTCTTCTAATTACCCTCATTTTTACCTGTCGCAAGCCATTAGCGGTGAAATATTAAAAATTAACGGCTCATTACGTTCAAGTAAACCCGAAATCTGAGTATAACCATTTTGTAAACGATTGATTCATTTCGCGCTTCATTTGGTTTTTAAATGGTAGAGTTTATTAATAAACTCTTTATTAGGAACTCTTTTTCATACCTAAGTATTTTTAAAAGTGATTTGCAGTGCTTTTTTGAAATAATTTGTTTATCAAGAGCTAAATTAACTTGGTATAAAATGGTTGTTATTTTTATAGATTATAAAGTTATGCATAAGAATACCTAGGTACTTGCCTTTTCCTATATTTTGATAAGATGGTAGCTTTTAAACACACAATTGACATACAAGGCTACAGAGCATACACTACGATAGAAATAATAGATATATTTAAAAATCACAAATTGTTTGTAAGGCCCTTCGAACAAACATAAAAAACACGCAACACCCTTGTGTTAGGTATATATATCCTTATATATACCTAATCTACGCTACTATAATAATAATAAATACGCTAATTATTCTAATTTAATAGGTAACAAGCTTATTAAAAATTCCTCATTACATTTCAATATTTGAAATGAAAATCATAGAAGCACGCTTAGACGACAGACTGCATAAGTAGTACAAGTGTCACCAAGGGTTCATAAGTACAAGGGTCCTTAGGGCCTCGCGATGGGCTTTTAAATTAAGTACGTATAGGGGAGAAGGGCCCAAAGGGGGCACCTTACCGGAAAATTAAAAAAAATGAAGTTTGAAAAGAAGTTAATCCATTTATTTTTTTGCCAAAAGTTCCATTAATAAATACTTTTGAATGCTAAGTGGTTAAATTTGTCAAAAGTTAAAGTATATAATGATTATTAACAGATTACTAAAAGCCTACGATTGCCTGCTTTGCCCGAAGGGGAGGCCTAAAGCGGGCTTTCGTTTAGGGCAAAACGGGCAGTAGTTGGGTAAAGCGGGCAGGCCTGGATTTAAACAGTAGATTTCAAAATATACAGCCACAAATAATATTATATATAATAAATAGAGTAAAAGACACAAAAATATTTTATAAGTTATGTATTTCAAACAGTCATACAATTATTTTTAAATGTATATATGAAACAAAGGAACTTCTTAGGAACTTTAAACTTTTAGGTACAATATTTCCAGATATATCTGAAATAATATTTAAAAAAATAACGCCCTGTTTACAGTCTATCATTATTTAGTCTCTAATAAGCGATACAATTATTTTATATATTTATTTATTTATAAATCCTAAAATAATGTAATAGGTAGGTATACAAGTTCCAAAAATTCTTGTTTGGACAGCCCGTAAAATAAAGAGTCCATGTGGAATACGTATTCCAAAAGCTCCATTTCTTGTTCCGTAGAAAAGACAGTAGTAAACCTACCAAGCTTTACATAAACACGAACCCGATTTAAGATGTCTGCAATGTCGTTCTTGGAATCCCATATTTAGTTGTTACTTTTTTGACAGGTTTTCCTAACTCTTGCACTTCTCGTTTTGCTTGCTGCATAGTTGAGCGTTGCCATGAGGCTTGTGAAGTTTTACGCTTATATTTACGCCGGTTATAAGCGGTCATATGAAAGGAAAAAGCAAATTAACAAAGGAATGTAACATTTTAGCGGACGGGGCAAAGCGGGCGGGTGCCCGCTTTACCCTGCCCGCTTTGCCTTTTTCGACATTTACAAGGTTCAGACGAAATTCTACCTCAAAATTTTTAGACACGTGGATTTTTATGGAACCAAAATATGGCCAGATAGCCACTTAATAACTAACAAATTTTGGTTAAAGGATTGTAAACACCAAAATAAAAAGAACACATATTACATACCTTGCAATATTTTTCAAAAATCGTCGAAAAACATTTATTTGTTGCAGCTTGTAAATGCGTGCTCGCAAGCGAATCCAACGACTGCCGCGAGGTGGGAGGGGTGCGGGGATCGTGCTCACGAGTCGCGCGCGCGCCATTATTTAAAATTCCGATACTATACTGAGTGCCCGCTTTAGGCTCTGTGCCCACTTTAGGCCCCTTTCCCATATTTAGTGTTTTAGAGAGATTTAAAGGATTTTTTTTATCCCTACTTCCCTACTAAAATTATAAATGCGAAAGTAACTCTGTCTGTCTGTCTCTCTGTTACGCTTTCCCGCTTAAACCTCAACCGATTTTGATGAAATTTGGCACAGACAATCTTTAGACCCTGAGAAAGAACATAGGCTAAACAACACCACGCGGGCGAAGCCGCGGGCGGAAGCTAGTTAGATAATAAATTTAAAATATATTATAGAATTGATTGAACTATTGTAACTACCTTTTCGTTAACATTTTTATTGGATTATTCTTATTTTTTGAACTATTTCTTTAAATAAATAAATATCCCAGCCAACTTTAGGTAGTAAATAAGTATCAAAAATAACCAAAAGAAATGAAGCGAATTACCTATGTATTAACATTATAAATAAAAATTAATATTTGATTCATATTCTCCACAACCCAGGTGTATAAAAATATTGATGACAAACAATACCTCAGAAAACGGGTTAGGAATAAAAATTTCAAGAGAATTTTGTGATTTATCGCAGCAATATGTAAGAATCGATGAGAGGTCGTGTATTACCTGGATAAGCCATTACCTCAAACATTAGATACACTATCTGCTATCTTGTAAAAACTATTTTATTGGAAGGGTTTTTGTATGGAAACCATATTAAATTTTGAAATTAAACGCTTTTAGTGTATTTTAAAAGCGATTTCTTTAAACGATTTTAAACATGTAAATGCAACGATAAATAGACGGAAATAAAAAGTAAACTTTATTCTTAAACGTGTATTTCATAGATATACAAAACATAATAACAATAATTAAAACACAACAAAACTTCAAACACGAGTTAAGCATAAACTGAGTCGCTTGATAGTGAAATAATAACTCGATTTGTCGTAATAGTCAATATTCATCGGAAAGTATGAGGTTCGGTATAACTCAATTTCCTTTATGGGACACTAAAGCTGGATGAGATAAAGTCAGTAGCTTGGGCGCTTTGTAAATTTGTTACTGGCGCTTTTAAACGCGGGAAAAGATAATTTAAAGTTAAATTAAAAAAAAGGTTGGTTGCAATATGCACAAACATTCGAATTCACATTCGAATTTCAAACGATTATTTTTTTGGCACAGAATGTTAAACGTTATGAATACGAAATAAAATTTGTATTTACCTACACATGTCACTATTATATTTATACTTAGTATTTATAACTAAGCACCTATTTAATTAAGGAGATATCAATTTTAGTAATTATTTTTTGCGACTCATAAAAACCCAGATCCTTCGCTTTAATAAAAAAAAATGCATTTACATTACATACATTTGCAGATTCCTTCAAGCCTACTAGAATACATAGGTAACTCATTCATTTACCACAATCAGCAACAGCAGCAAATTTAAATCATACTTTTTATTTTAATTTGAAACAAATTTAAGTGCTAAAGGCGCTTTTAAAAACGCCAATGCGAAAGCATTTCATTGCGCCGTCAAACAAAAATTTTCAGTTCTCTCTTTATTAGATTTGATATTCTGTGACGCTCGTTTCAAATAAAGTTCAATTTATTTTAACTCGTGTGCCAGGCTTTTAATTAAATTGATAATATATTTTATGAAGAATTTCTAACTTATTAGTTTAATTTTTATACTTAGGTACCTACGTAATATTACTAACGTTTATGATTAAGCTGATTTTATGAAACATTATATAAGAAAGATACCACATAGAAGAATTAGAAGAACTCGTTCATCGTGAAATTATCTTCCAACAAAGTTAGTCACTTTTCCAAAATTATCCTAAAATTGAAAGTAATCTTCGAAGTGTGTAGATTCCCGTGTCCATTTTTTTCGTATGTATATCATGTGAAAGGAAGTAGAGCACCTAGAGGTAGAGACAACAAAAATACGAATCATTAATTTATTTGAATATCATTGAATATATTCAAATAGAGACGTATTACGTTATACGTAGAGGTATATACCTACACTACGTATAACGTAATAATGAAGACTCATAACTAACGAATAACTAGACCACTTATTGTAGGTATTAATAAAAGAAACACGAACAAACAATCCAAACCAAATGTCGCCATAGTAAATAATTACAAAAGTCAACATAATAAATCTATTCCCCACTTTACGTATTCCGCATACCATACGCCAAATTCATCTTTCCATGATTAACTACAAGGTAATTAATAAAACCTGACAGTGAATAATTAAGTGGGGTCCCGCGCCCAAAAAAATAAGTTTCACTTGGCCAATAATTACACGGAAACGCCAGTAAGAAGTCCGAATAAAACCTTTACGACCGTTTTTAGGGTATTTCCTTACATCTATTTTGGCGTAATTTAGTTTTGGAAGTTCTTGTTGTGTTTGTAGTTTGACAAAAAAATAAAAATTGTTAAGCACGCATTCAATAATGTATAAATTAGGAATAAATTACTATTAGTATGTTACAGTTATCATGAATATTGTTTTAGACATTTGGAATTGTTTGCAGATTTTTAATCTAGCTACTTATAGTTAATGAGATAAAATAAATTGTTTCTATATTTATTTTTAAAGTGAAACTTTTATTACATCGTCTCAAACTTTTTGGTCTGTGTAGCGCATGTCGCGTGTATCGCGGCTGCCGAGTAGGTATACCTCATAGAGATCTAGAGAGATGCCAATCGCTTGCGCTGAGTACGAAACCTGGTGTCTCATAACAAATTTACGCACACAACAGTCAACAAATAAAAACAATACTTCGCGTTGTGTGCGTGTCATCACACAAAAATTTGAGACCGACTATTCGTTCGCACACTAGATTGTAAGTAACGTACGTATACAGCACCACACAGCCGCAAGATATGCGTTTACGATAGGGATTGCTTGTCGATAAAATGAGAAACGTTAAAATTAAAACAATTTACCTATAGGCAATACAGTAACTAGGTAGAAAATAGAAATGGACACCTTGATGGTAGCATTCATGGTGATGAAGTACATAAAGCATTGCCTATTGACTTATTGTAAAGTAATATAAGTATGAAATAAGTGACTTCTTTTTTTAATCCATGTATAATAATTACTATAAAATTATTGCTCGAGTACCTATCAAATAATAATAATACAATCAGATATTAAGCTAATAGTAATACATTATGATATAAAAATAAGGTAGTAAAATAATACATAATACGATAAAAAATCCGAATCTTATCGACATGGACACACTCGACGCGCATCCTCAACTAACGACCGCGAGCAGCGGCCGTACAGACCCCGTACTACACGATCGAACGTTTTTGTTAGCTTTAGTATGTTCATTATACATTGCGGTATTCGAACTTCGCGTTTGAATAGAGTCACGTACAGAAGAAGCATTGTAAACTATTTACATAAATTATTGTGACTGTCGTTCTGTCACATAATGAAAACAAGAAATCACTCTACGTAATATTGTTTTTGAAATTTTAGTAAGAAAATCGTATAATTTTCAGTACTTACCGATGGTATGTGATTCCATTTGACTTAAAGTTGCTGGTTTCACTTCGGTTTTTACAAACTTTAACGGAACAACACGGCATTGTCAAATAATACCCGGCCGACGGTCGAACGTGAACTGAATGCAACAAACAGCATGTGTTCTTGTTTTGGGCATATTGCTGCGACATCGGCCCCGCCCCCTAACCATATCTCCCTTTAGTTTCTGTGATCTGTGGTATACCTACTCGGCAGCCGACCGACACGCGACATGCGCTACACAAAGCAGTGTTCGGAACCGTTCGAACAGTTTCACTTTTACCGTGGTTTCATAAAACCACACAACATTTTTTATTCGTTACGTGTAATTGTTTCACGTTCTATTCTCAAATCATGGCAATTTATCAAATAATATTCCGAATTTATTCATATAGTTACTTACCTATGCAATATTTCCACGAAATATTCTCACTTTACACAAACTTACATTTTAACAAACTCTCGTTAATTTGAAAACTTTACATCGATAAGTAACGACGTAGGTAGGTATAAACTATACTGCAATTATGAATGCCGATGGAATGTTCTGGATTTCTAATTAATTCCCAGTATTCGTAGTGTTTTAAATTGTTTCTGTTTAGTTAACATCAAAACCTAAACCAAATAAGCCAAAATATTAATAATAATATTATTACGGGCAACACTCATTTCACAGATAATATTAGAATATCTGTGAAATGTGTGTATGTGTGTGTGTTGTATTATATCAGCTTATGTTTTTAATTATATTATCTATCTATTGCGAATTATTCCATTTGGATTTAACTGTTTATTAATAAAATGTTTGGAATAAATGTCTTCAAATTATTCCTGTTTTTCGCCCGTATAATATTTGCAATCATTACAACTTAAATAGGACTTCCCAGTACATAAGTAATATTCCAATAATTAAATAAGGGAAGAAACGGTATTCCCGAAGCACCTAACCTCACCTGGCATCGACATCAAACAAATCGGAGGCAATGAAGCGATGATGTTACAATTTATGATCGCCATTTATATATTGGCCCATTACAAGATGCCATTGTACCTACTGATTTGTGCTCAGTCAGCTCGATAAATGATATTTATATTATTTCTGAAGACTCGGCTATTGTTCGAATGCGAGGCGCTATTATCATAATTATTCAGGGCTTTGTGAATGCAAAAATTGCTTTAATATGTGGGTTCGAAAAGGGCAATCAATTCGACGTGTAGGACTGTAGGTATTTACGTATTGACTTTTATGGGTTAAGACTTATTCATAGAAACGATCATTTTTATTTGATTTATTTTTATATAATAATATCTCCAAGAGTAAGCAAGGATTGTAGCAGTGCTAGAAAAGCGACCAGTCATTTTAGTTATGTATTTTACTTTTAATAGGTAGGTGTACCTCTAATAATTAATTAGGTATAGTCTTGTCTTGTATTGTATTGTATGAAGTCTTTGGTGTTTATTTCTATAGTAACAGATCGACTTCTTTACTAATTATATCAATCCAATTTATCCTAGTATTATAGTTGATTTAGACATCTAGTCTTCTAGGCAACTTAATTCCTAACGGTTCAAATTGTAAGTTTTTTGAACGAAACGTGCCATAAATAATAAAAGTAATAACTTAAATTATAAGTTAGGCACTAGCTGTGCCGCGCGGTTTCACCCGTGGCTCCGCTCCTGTTGGTCTAAGGCCTAAGCGTGATGACATATAGCACAGAATACATAATAGTAGCTAAACGCTTCTTATAGCCTATACTCTATAGCCTTCCTCGATAATTAATGGGCTATCAATAATCAAACACCGAAAGAATTTTTCAAATCGGACCAGTAGTTCCCGAGATTAGCGCGTTCAAACAAACAAACAAACTCTTCAGCTTTATAATATCAGTATAGATTAGTAACTAAACTCTAATGTGCCACAAAACACGCTTAGTAGGTACACTGTACAGTGATTATCAAAAGTCAAAACTAACGACCGGGTCGTGGTTTCAATAAACAAGATTGTTAAGTTTTCAGTCTCAAAGGAGATGCCGGAAAGAAAATCGATCAGTGACTTATGAAATACAAATACCTAACCTCAAAGACGATATGGGTTCTTGAGATACCAATAACATAACATGCTGGAATAAAGCAAAGTTTAAATTTTGTCGTAGCCACAATCTTTTTTTTTCAATTTAGATAAAAATAACACAAAAAAATAAACTAAGCTTAAAAGTAACTAAACTATTATGTTATTACATAAACATTTGTTGAGTAAAAATTGATTATCGAAGTCCTAGAAACTTTTTTGATTGTTGTCGCTCTTCAGGCGTGAACTTTTAACATACGTTATATACCTACTCTGCAACACGATGTGTTGCCAGCAACATGTTGGCAGCAACTTTGCAACAAATTGATTCAACTCTACAAATGTTAATACGGGGCTTAAATTTTGGCCTGGTTTTACTAATGATCTCTTTTAATATACCTAGCTGTATTGATCATATAGTCGTATTTCTAATATACTTTATAGTCACGTAAGGTAACGGCACCAGTCGTGGACAAGCATCCAGTAATGGACAAAATAAATATTAAATTTAAATAATAAGAACAAAATAAACGTTATATAATTTGGCAATACTTAAAATAAAAGTTTGGTTCATAAGCTATCAAAATACGACACTTCATCTTATTCGGCCAAAGTGTTTGAAGATGGCATAACGTTATGTTTAGTTGCTGCGACTCGTTTCTAAGAAATCCGTTTTTACTAAGGAAATCCTTAAGGAAGTGAGGACACAATTTTATTTATAAGAATTTTTGTATAAATCGCAGCAAAATTTGATATTACTTTTGTTTATAGTAGTTAAGTGTACGAAATATTACACGATTTAGTATCTTGATAGGTTATGTTGTTTAAATAAAATTCTTCAGTGTCCATAACTGGATTTAATTCTATGGATATATCCATTTATGGACAAATGTCGAAATTAAACTTTTTTTAAAGATATTAATTACATGCGCTTTTCTGTATTGTCTGTTCTTTCTGATTAATAATATACCTATCACGACCATTTCAAACAAATGGTTCCAATATTGTACAACAATTGTCCATGACTGGATTTGCTTTGGTTCCTATAATGGACATTGATATTTTTTGTTAAAATTACACTAATGGGTCCAACAACATAATATCTATCTAAACATGAAGAATATATTTTAGAACAATGGGTCATTATGTGCTGTGCGACTCGTTCTCGGCTTCATTCTCTATCACTGCGTAGAGAAATCGCATCCTTATGCGTATTGTATTTGTAACGCATCTATCATAGAGAGTTCTCTGATGAACTGTTTGGATCGCTGTCTGCTGCTGAATTCCACCACCATACAGCACACTCGTTTAAATTTCATCCACACCATCTTGACAACAGCTGTTTAAAAGAAGCTTTTTGCCTCGTGCTACAATTTGGAATCCATATCGATGGATCGATCAGATTAAGGCTGCTATTGGCGGTTCACTTCACGAGTGTAGCGGAATGCCAGGAAACAGAGCGATATGGCGGAACATCGTGAAGCGGATAACATCTACCCCCCAAACCTCATGTTGACCACGTTCGCTGTGACTAGAGTGATACGACGAAGAAGAAGAGTTCCCAAAATGGATGGATGTGTGGCAGTACTTTTTTTAGTTATATTTTTCATCCCTGACTTATTGAGAAAAAATAGAAAACCCATATTGTTTTTTCTTAACGGACACAACTCGTATTTTACGATGCATTTGTCCAATTTTTGCCTAGAAAATGGAAATTAAGACTATTTAAAATATTATAAGTATGCAAAATAATTAATAAATACTATTTTTTATAAATACATCCCAGATTTATTATATTCCAATCATCATTTTCAAGATTCTATTGATAACTATAAGTCTTCTCCAAGTGTAAATAACTGGAGAAACAACTTTAGGTACAGTCCATAAATGGGTGTTCATAACTGGATGTTGTCCAAAACTGGGTGTCCATCATTAGATTTTAACTGTCCAACACTGGTGCAAAAAAGTGGTTTTTTAATTTATAAATAACTTCATTATTTATGCATTGTAATCTTTTTTCTAACATTGGTTACGTTAAACTAACATTGAACTAAAGGTATAACTAAACAATATCCAATAAAGTTAAAAAACCTACGAGAAATTTGCAAAAAACTTCAATTTTTTCCTTAATCTGTACAAGACTGGTGCCGTTACGTTAGGTAATTGTAACGTATGTGAAAGGTTTAGTAATAAATAAACTAAAGATACTTACGCTTATGATACAATTATTCCCCAGGTATCAATAGGTAACTTAACACTAATATATGCCAACTACCCTCATAAAACCGGCTACTCACCTACCTGCAGCAGGGGCAATTTTGCAATTGCACCTTTAAACCTCTGCTTGCTTATACACAACACAAATAAGGAGCCAATTAAGGGTCCAATTCGAACATTGCCCCTGCGGCAGGTAGGTGAGCAGCCGGTTTTAATTGGCTCCTTAATTGTGATGTGTTTAGGCAAGCAAGGGCAATTTAGAGAACAGATGAAATTGCTCCGACCGCCCGCGCCGTCCAACCGAGATTGTTCCAATATTGCCCCTGCGGCAGGTACGTGAGTAGCCGGCTTAAGACATTTAGGAACCAATTTAACTCAAACAATTTTTAGTGAAGGAGTAATAAAGGCCCGGTCCGAATTTCCGCCAATTGACTGTAGGATTAATGGAGTGTTTTTAGCGGACCCAATTAATCCCGGCGAAGATAGGTAATTTAAATTTTATGTACGGTTCAGAAATACCTTCCGATTTTATTACTAGCGATTCAAATTAATCAGGGTTGATAATATTGCTGGGCATATCCTGTATGGAAATGTACCTATTCTAGATACAAGTCAATTTTTATTTGAAGTGAAACTTCTTTTTGCGTGTTGAGAGTAAAATTTCAAGGTAGCGTCATGGCCACGTCATGGCTATACTGTCACGTCATGGAGTAAGGCGACGATTTTGGTATCTTTGAATTTTGTCAAAGTAGTTTCACTTCTGACACGTGTGCTCGGCACTCACTCTCTTTTTTTTACTTGGAAAAGGATGAGGTTCGATATTCGTGAATTTTCTATAAAGGCATTTTACCAATTTCCATCGTCACCTAGTAGGAATAAAGGAAAACTGAGACTTTCTCGGAATACAATGAAATCTGAGATTGGTTTGTATAAAAACAGACGTGTATTTTTCTTTTATAAGGAAGTGAACAGAATGTCCGTTAAGAATCAAATTAATTTCGACGGTACTCAGAAGAAAAATAGACGTTTCATTAAACCAAGTCACTGTCGATTTTAAAATTACATTTTTTGTTTAAAATTAAATTTTTTGACCTATTTTTGATTAACTCACATTTAAAGAGAAGCCACATCTATAAATAGTGACCAATTTTTACTTCACGAAAGCATAATATAATAAGTAGGTACATTTTATTATTAATTATTATAATATTAAACTTAATTCACCTCATTTTAATTTTTAACGAGTTCTGAAGCACAATTTAATTAAACCACAATTTAAACCTTAAAACTAAATCTTATAACAAACTACCCGCATTTAAAAAATAAAACGATTGCTTTTAAAAAAAAGTTTGGAAAATCCAAAAGTGCACGACTCATAATGCTCATTTAATTATGAAATATAAAAAAAAAAAAAAATATATATATATAGATATACAGTCTTGTAGTTTTCGTTTTTTATTAATTGCAATTAAACGACACTGAATTAATTAATCATTCGCATTCAGTGACCTACAATCGTCGATTAGAATATTTTAAAAAAAAATTTAACTCAAATGATGGATTTTTTCACAAGTTATAGTGTTTTCAGGTTTCACACATGACGGACAGGAAAATTTTTTGACCTATTTCGGTGTTTTTTTCCAATTCTATTGAAGTAAATCAATTTTTAAAAAGTATGGGATTAATTTCCATTAAATTATCTCGACAATAGTATGCAAAATATCTTGATTCCGTGAACTAACAAGGCTATAATAATAAGAATAGCTGCAAAAATGAGGCGAAAAAAATTTTTCGATCGTAAAGCACTCTCTGATGCTTCGCATCGTCGTGCAATTCACACCCAAAAAGAAAATTTTAGAAAAACAAGGTACCTACCCACAAAAAAAAAATTGCTTAAAGACTCCCTACCGCAACTTACTAACACGGATATCAATCAAACCCAACCATTTCAGGATTTCGGCCAAAATTCCTAAACCCTTAACAGCCATGAGTAAATTGACGTCATTAAGGCGAAGCGTAACGTTATAGGCCTGTCATAATTAAGGGAACTGATAATAATCAGGGATTTATACACCTAATTTTAATAGTAAACTTGGGACGGTTACCGCATTTTACATTGAATTCAATTGAAGCGGGTTTGTTTACGGAAGTTTAGATATGAATACTGAATAGATTATCTTTGAGGTAAGATTACATTCAGGTAAGTGTGAAATATAGTACATTTTGATTATTTAGAAATCTTAATTGCCTTCCTTACATCATCATCCATAGACGTTCCCACTGGGACACAGGCTTCCTATGAGGTTACAGGCCATAATCCACCACGCTGGCCAAGTGCGGGTTGGCGGATGACACATGTCGTCGAACTTTTGATTCTTCGACATACCGGTGGTGATGTTAAAACATGCGCAGATAAATTGAAAAATCAATTTATTTCCTGCGCGCTCGTCTGGTCTCAAACCTTCGACTTATCGATTCGAAGTCCGAGGTCTCACCAATGAGCCACGACTGCTGCTTACACTCGATATAAAAAAACACACAAGTATTTCGTGTATTATTAACAAATAGCTGAGTTTTTGTTAGATGTCCTATCAGAACCACTTCTATCAGGTCAGCTAGTAACTTAATATCAAATTATTTCTATCATAAATTATAATTTAATAATCAGGATTTGCAGTTTTGAATAAAACACAATTTCCACAAAAAGTCTTTATTTTTTTCAACTTAACGTTAAATTACTTATTTACTAAAAATCTTATGAAGTAGGTGTGTTAAATTTCCCCATACAATTTAGAATGATATTACATAGCTTATTAGTTTATTATAATAATTATCCTATTATTAAAGTTAAATTAGTGTAAAACTTACCGATTCTTAATTTTTAACTAAATTACCTACATTTTTAACATAAATATACTTACCAACTTATTGTAAAATTCTTGTTGAAACTTAAATAATTAATCTATGCTAAGAGTAAAAATTTAATTAAAATTAATCTAATACTAAGCTCTTAGAAACTAATCGTAAAATTACACTAAAAATCATAGATATAAAAAATATATTTACAAAACTGTCTTGAAAACTAAAACCAAAGCAATTGTTTAAAAAGAATAAAAAATATCAAAACATAACATAATTATAATCCTAATATAATACATAACATACTAGTAACTAGGCAATCACTTTGAATTAAATGCGTACTTTGTTCTATCTATCGACTCTTTGAAAAACAATCCATTTAACTGTTTGTGATGAAATTTTAAGGATATTATAAGTCTGGGATATCTTTGCATCAGTTTCACGCTGATAAACCAATACGTATTATAACACAAAATCGTCCGACGCGTCTGTCTGTCTGTTCGTAATTAACTCAAAAACTATGCATCGATTTTCATTCTGTTTTCACACATGAATAGCGTGCTCCGTGGTTCTCGAGGAAGATTATTATACAATTTGTTCAATTTTATTCAAAAAGATACTTTTTTAATACATTTGTCAGCGTATACAAAAATAATTTCGAATGGCTAGTCCCTAATACATTCTACTAGCTTCTAAATGTAAAAAGTTACTTCTCACTTGTCATTGGGCTTAGTGGTGTGACAAGCACTAAGCACTTAGTGCTAAGCACATGTGAACCGGCCATAAGAGAAACCTGAAACACGTTAAAATATTTTTACCGAATTTAAATTCATATTTTTGTTAATTCTTATGATATAAAATAATAAATATTTATTTATCTTTGGTACAAAACTTAAAAAAATTCAATTTAATTGCTCAACATCCTCCTAACATATCTAATGTAGAAAACTTTAAAAAATACAATACTTAAAACTAAAAAGAAATATAAAACTTATCTCATAAATAAATACGACGGTAGGAACTAATTTAAAAGTGAAATACCCGTTTTGTGAGCTTTACGACTCCTTCGGGAAAATTTCATGTATTTAGACCCGTATCTAATTATAATAGACCAGTTTCCTAACTGTTGCCTAAAAATCGCAGTGGAATTTTCTAGAATACTTATACTAGGTGCTATGATTTGGCTATGAATAAGTAGATGCATATATTGAGGGTAGTTATTTAGACTTAAAGGCTTTGTCAGAGAATGCGTACTTAGCTCGCTAACCTGACGCAGCGTTATGACGCCGAGATGTGTTTTTTTTTACGACATAGCAAGTAAATGGGCAGGTAGGCCACCTGATGTTAAGTGGTCACCACCACCCATAAACATTCGTAACACTGATGGTGTTACATGTGCTTTAATATATATAATTCTTTCACAAATGGACACCTCAACAATGAACAGAATTTTCACATCTACAGCTATCGATCTGGCTCTTATTCGTAGCGCGACTATAATCTATTCGGTTTATTTTGATTTATTTATTTCGGACAAAATTGTAGTACAGTCATTAAAAGATAGTAAATAACTTAAGGACGCTGTCACCGATCTGCGTTACTTAAATTTAGGTATCTAACGTCGTAACTTTGTTCGCGGCAACATCACGCTCACGTAAACATAGCGCATTCCATTTTATAGGTCATCTTAATACTTGATATTATTTTTAATTTTTAAATTTTATTGAAATTGATTCCAGAACATTATTACGAACTTTAAAAATTCATTTTCTTACTTTTATTAGTAGGTACAATTCTGATAAGTATGTTAGTTAGTAACTAACTTAAAAAAGTGTGAGTGTTTTACAAAACCTCTAGGAATTATATGCAATATCTAAGCTTTGAAATGTTTAAAATACTTTTTTAAGAATTATCATACATATTATGTTACCGGCAATGTATTAAATCCGGCATTATTCTTAGAAAAATATGTATGTTATTCCGAGATACGGTCGAAATTAAATAAATTAGATTCATCACATTACCTAGGAAATCTGAACTTTTCTTAAGGAGCAAACACATTTGCAAATGTGGGTGGTTTTTGGGGAAGCTATTACCCATATGAGGTCAAAACTAAAATCCAAGATGGCGCCGACGAAAATTTTA
>CAJQZM010039711.1:0-52506 GCA_907164665.1 Colias nastes
AAAACACATTCCTCGCTACACATCCAGGGCCCATTATTGGTGGAAAAGCACCCCAAATCATGCTTGTGCCTCACTATCCGCTCACCTAAAGCTATTTTGACGTAAATTAAAATAAATTCGCCCTCATACCGTTTGCTTATTCACGTGGTGTTCTGTTATTTTCGGCTTGTTCCACACGGCTTAGCGTTAAGCCTCA
Source organism: Colias nastes (assembly GCA_907164665.1). Classification (NCBI taxonomy): domain Eukaryota; kingdom Metazoa; phylum Arthropoda; class Insecta; order Lepidoptera; family Pieridae; genus Colias; species Colias nastes. The sequence goes on from CAJQZM010039711.1 coordinate 197, forward strand.
CTAATTGGGACTCGACAGATTTGCCGGGAACGGGAGCGGACGTTGTACAAATTGTTGTGTAAAAAATGTTGTTCCAGATGTTTGTTTTAATGGATTTGTACGCGATTTGTTATTTACTGTATATTCCTTCTCGTATCCTTTTCTTACCTATCCTATCATTTCCTTAGCATGTAAGTGTGTTTAATGTTATCCATTTACCTATAACAAAATCCATCAGCTCTATAGCTTGCTGTACCTACTTTAAAAATAAGTTCGATAAGAAATCTACTGTTCACAGGCTTGGATTTCCAATACCATAAAATATTAATGGAATTAAAAATGTCATTAGAACACCCTTTTGCAACAGAGAGCATTGTTGACATGATTGGAAAGTAATTAATTTGTTTAATGTTGACTTGCTTCAAGTAAATGTTTATGTACCTATGAAGATGAATAAATACTTGAAATTAAATGAAATGAATAATAGAAGCAGGAAACGTCGAGTATAGTCGGATTAAAGCACTAGTGAACAATAATCATCTCGCTCTAACACTAATCTCGAAATGAGCCTTAGCTTTAGTTCGTAGTTCGGTGATACAAGTGTGATTGTTTCACAACTTTACTATGTAACCATAGATATATCACAATAGGATAACCAGAGATAATTAATATGACTGTATGGAGAGTTAAAATTAAATAATATTCTACAGAACGAAGGAGAGGGAAAATGAAAAGGAAAAGAAAGCACCCAGTATTATCATATCATAACAAAAAAGAATCACACAAAACGCTAAGAAGACATAAAATGCCATCTTGTAGGAAATGTTCCACTGAAACAGGTGTGAAAGCATTCCCTATATCCCATAATATAGTATTCATTTCTTAGAAACAATCTTACACGTGTATCCTATTTATATATAAATACAGAATCAGTATAATTCTGAGCCCTTGACAAACTTGTTTGACGATTAATATTTTGTTAACGTATGATACATTTTGTTGAAAGAGTAGTAATTTATTGTGTGATCTTATGAACTATGTTAAAAGTATTCTTCTTCTGGTTTTTACCCTTTATTATTGACTAGCTGCGCTCCGCGGTTGCACCCACATGGCTCCGCTTCTGTTGGTCTTAGCGTGATGATATATAGCCTATAGCTTTCCTCGATAAATGGGCTATCCAACACCGAAAGAATTTTTCAAATCGGACCAGTAGTTCTTGAGATTAGCACGCTCAAATAAAACAAACAAACAAACTCTTCAGCTTTATAATATTGGTATCTATAGTAATACCTAACCTTCATAACTTCGCCAATTCTCATTTTTTTGCAACATTTTTCATTTTTCGTTTCTATTGGTCGTAGCGTTATAAGGTTGGTCCACGTATTTTCCTTGGCCAAGCCAGGTCTACACTGACCGAGTTGTTTTGCGCAGCAATTGCTTCACGAGACTGCTCGCTCTGTGAAGACCCATTAACAGCAATTCTCAATGAATAAACTATCAATATATTACAAAAAAAACATACCTTAGCATTTTCTGATATTAGCTTGTCCATGTAAACAATAAACTCGTTAGTTCTTTATTACAAGCGCTGGGATTCGAACACACGGTCACTGCGCAAACAAACACACGAACACATCAATCACACTGATTGCATGATACATTAGAATCCATTAACAATATTGCTTTTCGATAATTAATATTTACTTAACTAAAATCATTTAGTTATAATCTATTAGTGATAATCTGGTGATTTAGCAAACAATGGACGCCATTGAAATCTGATAATTGTAACTGTAATTAACATTTTGGGACCTTTGTGCGAAGATATATGAAATAATAATCAAAAAATGACTACTTCAGAGATTCAACTTCGTCACGTTTCTTAAGCACGTTATTTTTTTACTGCTTTCCGATTTTTATTCTACTTTTCGTATCGTGGGTAGGACACGAAAAACAATAGATAGCACAACTAACAATAGAGAAACGCTTATATTATTATACTCCATAACAACTCTACATACCAGATAGAGTTGTCTATTCAATTTCTACTCAATTCAATGTCTCAAATCGTTTTTTAATGGTCATCTATAAATGGAAATAGTATCCTTAAAAACCGTAAGAAATTCTGTATCGATTGTGAACTTTGACAAATAAAGAGACCCTTTACTCCTGTTAAAATTAGATGCATCGCATTGCAAATTCTCTTACCTGGGCCAGTCGTTATCATCCCGATTCTGGTCTCGAACCCTCGACTTTTCGATTTGAAGTCCGAGGTCCACAGCTCAGGTCCCGTGGCTTCGCCCGCGTGGTTCCCGCATAGTTCCCGTGGGATTTCTGTGTAAAAACCTATCCTATGTATAAATCTACCCTCTATATGTGTGCTTAATTTCATTGTAATCGGTTCAGTAGTATTTGCGTGAAAGAGTAACAAACGCACACATACACATCCTCACAAACTTTCGCATTTATAATATTAGTAGGATAGGACAAGGACGATTTACTTACCTAATACAATATACACAGAATATAATTGCTTTTATTATAACCTATTAATAATTAAACCAACATTAAATCTATTGTTTAATATTCAATTAACACCTGCTAAACGCGGAACACAAACAGTATTTGTTAAAATTAATGAGGTTATTATTGTTTAAGTAATGAAATATTTAATTGATATTATTTAATGTATGAGAGATTAGCGATTTAGACGCAAAAATTAGTTTTATAATCTTAGCTTATTCTAAGTTTATAGGTATATCAATTATTCCGTCCTGTCCTATACATCAATTATTTATGTGGCTGTTGAACTGGTTTAAATAATACATATTATATGCATTTTGACGTAGAATATTTGGGATTATCGTTAATCGGTCGAGATAGAAAGATATATAATACTAGGTTTCCGCCCGCGGCTTCGCCCGCGCAGTCAAAGAAAAACTCGCATAGTTCCCGTTCCCGTGGGATTTCCGGGATTGCGTCATTTTCCCGGGATAAAAAGTAGCCTATGTCCTTTCTCGGGTATCAAAATATCTCCATACCAAATTTCATGCAAATTGGTTCAGTAGTTAAGGCGTGATTGAGTAACACACAGTCAGATTACTTTCGCATTTATAATATTATAGTATGTATGGATGTTAGTTTTTTTGTGGTAAATAATTTTTGAAATAGATCTAGTAACGATGCATTTTAGAGGTAATTACTTAAAAAATTATTTAGAACATTATTATTGCTCTACAATATAAAATCGATTCAGCCCTTGTAAGATTATTCCAATCTAAATCAAACACAAGAAAATACCTACTAAGATTATTAAAATAACAAAATGTTGTAACACAATAAGTACTTATATTGAAATCACCAACAATTTTATTTACATAAATGTAGGTTTTATAAATATACAGGTAAAATACGAAGCCGCGGGACTAGTGTTTTAATTTTGCACCAAACAGCGAGAAAGCAGTTCCACACACGTGTTCCTTTGCCCAATATTCCATTCAATGATAATTATGAAATTTTAATCTAAATTTAATATTCCCTTTCGTATTCGCTTTATGTATTTTTCATTTTTACGAGAGATCTGGAGAAATTTTTCGCTTTTTTACTCGGGGGTCAGTTATAATTTGATTATAATTTTTATTTAAAAATCTGACTTACCTTTTACCTAACGGGATGAAATATGTGCTTTTATGATTTTTAATTATGTGTGAATTACATTTCATGACAATTATTTATTTTAACTTTCTCTATTAAAAAAGAAAAATAAACATCTCTACCTTTAGTTGCATATGTATATTGTATATGTATAATCTACTCTTTCGATACAAATATTAAAAATGCGATTGTCTCTCGGCCTTTCACGTCTTCTAAGTTCACAGCCAGATTCAAACAGGCTATTTTTTCAAAAATCAAGCCCAATACTTTTGATTTTGATTTGTCCCCAAAGTACTATAGTACTACTAGCAAATAGACTAGTACACAAAACATAAATAACTCTAAAACAAAACTATTTCATTTAAAAACAAACCGAACCAAAACATTATTAAACTCACATCTATAAGGGAAAAACGCAACATTCCGCTAAACGGTGGCTGATGACTTTCTGACGAGGGTATGGCATGCACGTAATTGCTGTAACTAATATGGGTTACTTGCAGTTGCTGGGAAAAGTAGCTGGGCTTTATTTATGAAACCAATTTCTTAGTTTTAATCAAAAAAATTAACATAGTCACTTCTCTACGATGAGATATTATAGTATACGTTTTTAATCGTATATAATGTATATTCTACTATTCACCTAATAATATGAATGCAAAAAGTTTTGCATATTTGTTTGGTTTCACTCCAAAACCACTGAATCGATTTTTTTTAACATAGAACAACAATAGACAGGATATCGGTAAACACCCTTATCTGCCTTAGGCTTACTTTTTTCACATCTCATCATTTTATAACCTCAATTTGGATTTTATCTTTTTCCATAACATCATTTCCACCTCCATATTTCAGTCATAAACTAAAAAATTGACAATATTTGCTATCTATAGTAAACTACGGGCTTCAATAAAAGCGTAATTTAAAGGTGACAATCGCCGGTCATACATCAGCCTTTGTAACACTGTCAACATATTGTGATGCCTGGCCCATTCGTTTTATCGCATAGCACCTGGTGAAATTAAACATGGACGGTTTAAGTTCTTCTTAGCTCTACAATTTTTAAACGTTATCTAAACTAGTTTTATGTTCAGGACATATTGGACACAAGAAGTATAAATTAGATAGATTGAATTTTTTATAACTCTATTACCTATTTTAATGAATATTAGTACAGAAATAGATATTCCATCCCTGCAACACGTAGTGAATGTTTGATATGGTAGGTACATGCGGGTGGAAGAAGTTATGGAGTTCTGAAAATTTTTCAATTACTGAATCTATTTAATACGACTCTCACGAGAAGGAGGCATTAAGGTTATATTGCAACATATACATAGGCTTATTTTAAAACAGACGTCTAAGGCTATCAGAGGTTTAGCGTGAATATGGAAAAGTGGCATAGCTATAGCTAAAATACTTTACACTTATACCATAAATAAAATTAAACAAGGTAACAGAAACAATATAAAATCCTTTCAGCCACTCGATAGATTTTCAAAAACAAAAACCCATTGTTCTTTATATTGAAATCTATATAGATTATTTAGTTATAGCTATGCCACTTTCCTAGGGAGGTAGCCTTCCAGGATTAAGATGCATAAAACACAGAAAAAATGCATAGCTCTGCTCTCAAATAAAATTGGGGCCAATAGAATACAAATATATGATGCTTTAATGTAAACAAATAACTCCGTCACGCGCGTGACACCAGATCCTGTCACGGTATTGTACAAGCCGTGACGCAAAATTAATTAGACACACAAATTAAGGGCTAGCAGTGGAATTAACGCGGCATTCTAACGTATTACAATAGTGCTGAGTTGTCGCGTGAAATGGATTCGTATCACACTGAGTCGCGGTAGTGAAATGTTTTATCTTGTTCGTGGTGATCTCATGATTATTAGGACAGTGGTGATCTCATGATTATTAGGACAGAGTATCGTATACTTCCAATAAAGAAGACTTAACAGTAGGTATATAGAATAGAATGTAAAAATTAATGTATTAGTTCAGAGAGCGTATTACAACGTTAAGGAATATATGGAAGATGAAAATCCATGGAGGGATGTCGCGTAAGAACCACAGGACAGATCTTTGGCATATTATGTAGTTAGATATAAGTTACATATTAAGTAAAATTAAATTGTAATATGACATGATTTAAAAAAAAAACAACAATGGAGTTTCTTACCGGTTCTTCTCCATAGATACTGCTTTCCGAATCGGTGGTAAATGTTAAAAATATGTAATGACGATTCAAAAGTGCTTCTATAAGAAGACTAATCGAATAAATAAATGTTTGAGTTTGAGTTTGAGTTTGAATACCACCTTTAGCTGCAATAAATAAGTTTTTACGGTATATAGAATACTATAATTATATTATCCCCAGTTTATTTAGATGTTTACAATCACTGCGTAAACGAAACAGATCCTGAATTCATAAAAATTTGCATTGCAAGAATATTGACTTATATTAATACTAGGATGTCTAAAAAAAGAGCGTGTGTGCCGAGCACACATATCAGAAGTGAAACTTCTTTGGCAAGATTAAAAGATACAAAAATCGTCGCCTTACTCAATGACGTGACGGTATTGCTATGACGCGACCTTGAAATTTTACTTTGAATTTCCACTTCAAAAGGATTTGACAGTTTATAGAAAACTTATACTACCTTTATCTCGAGTTTATTAAGATGTCTACAATCACAGCGTAAACGAAAAAGATCTCTTGTGAAATGTTACAATTCATGAAATTTTGCATTGCAATAATATTAATACTACGAAATCTGAAAGAAATTACTTTAATTAAACATTTATATGACCTGACCGCCTCCTTGGTACAGTGGTTGACGCGCGAGCGTAGTAACGAGGGGTCCTGGGTTCGATTCCCGGTAGAGACGAAGAAAAAAAATGTCTCGGTCTGGCAGGACACAGAAGGCTGATCCTGCCTGCTATTTTCTTTGTCCCTAAAGAAAATCGATCAGTGAAACAGATGTATAAAGCATCTGCCTCTTACCCCACTAGGGGACATGGGAAATCACTTTAAACATTTATATGCGGTTCACAAATCACATTACACAGATTATAAATCCTACAGAACCACTCGATCCTTCACAAACAGAACAGTATATAATACTATCTATGTAGATTAAAATGTTGAACCTAATTATCCTATATCTGTCGGTCTAAGGTACAAACCGACGCGACGGTCAACATGGACCGTCGCGTCGGTTTGTCAAATGTCGAACTTAACCTAATTACAACGACCCGCTATTATTTATTTTACTCTTACTAGCTTGTCATTATGAAAAATGTCTAGCTATTTATTACTTCTTCCTTGGTTAATAAACTCAATTAAATCCAAGATAGATTTTTATAAAGCTCAGGCTTTAGAAAATGTTTTAAATGAAACCCGTTTCGCGTTGTCACGGCATCACGTGTGAACGGGTGGACCGATTTCGATACTTCTTTTTTTATTATATTCCTTGAAGTACGAGGATGGTTCTTATGTAAAGAAAACATAAACATATACCACGGGCGAAGCCGGGGCGGACCGCTAGTTATACATAAATTTAAAGAGCAAAAGAAGAGCGATATAATAATAACGTTTATTTTTTTATCCTTTTTTACATAGGCTTATACATAATAGGGTAATTAACAATAAAAAGTATAAATGGCTCTCGTTTTAGGCTAAGTTCATAAGCCACCAGCTTCTCCCTAAGTCATTTGTATTACGTAAAAAACTAGAAAAGTGAGTTATATCATTATGTACAAACATAACATAATACAATATACACATTTATCTATAAAAAAATCTAATCCAAAGTGATAATAATAGTATTCTTGGCAAGGGCTGGATCCTGCCGTTTGTACCCACTACTCACTATATAAACAAACAAACAAACAAAACTGAAACTCAAACATTTATTTAGAGCCGATTTTTCAATGCTTGGTTAAAACTTATTCGTCGAATAACGTATTAAACTACCATTTCAAAAATGTATTCTACTTGCCCGTATTTGACAGTTTACAGATGACATTTTAATATGTTCGTGTAATACTTTATTGGACGGATAAATTTTAACCAAGGATTGAAAAATCGGCCCTTATTCAACTAAACCCCTTTCCTTTGACATCACCATAGAACATTATTTTACACCGGTTTGGAAAGCAGTTTCTACAGTGAAGAGCCGGTCAATCCTATGTGCTCAAATCATATCCTACCATAAATATTTTTAAAATAAAACTAAACAGCCTTATAATGATGAGATCTAGATATAATTTAAATGGAATCAACCGGAATGCACTAGCTTTTAAATAAAAAAAAGAAACAGCAAAATCGATTTACCGAATCGAAAGCTAACTAAAAAATTATACTGTCGTATTGAATTCCTCCGCTTTTGTTTTAATTCGTATCAACCCTTAACTGATAATGATGCCAAAGTAAATTAGACTTTATTAACAAGAAAATATTAATCAATATTACTTTAGTTCAAAGTTCTCTCGTTATTTGCTATATTAATTTCAATAAAATAGTTCGATCCGATCGCTTGTTGACAATATCCGATGCTAGTGTTTGCGAAACCGTTGAAACAGAGCTGTGCTGACTAATATATTTTATTAACAATTATATTATTGAATATGGACTGTAGTTTCTCTGAAATTGAGGTTTTGAACCATGTTACAAAATTTCTTTCTTTCGAAAAACATGTAGGTATTGATTGAATTTAGCCTCTTCTGAAAAAACTTTCGAATTCAACTGTAAAACGAACAGATTAAATCACATTCGTCATACTGTTCTTTCAGAATGAGAATTCGAGAATATTAACAAGTAAATAAGGCTTTTCTTTTTCATAAAAATGAAGTATACCCAAGAGAATAAAATGATCACAATCATATAAACAGTTAGATTTGCATCTTTCAGGAAGCAAATTAGAATCTAATCCTAATAATAAGCAGAACAATATACATAAAAGTGTTTTATTAAGTTACGACGATTAACAAACATTGGTGTGCCCCAAGTATCCATCCAATGTCCGCAACTTTAAATCCTTTACGAAACTGTCAAACAATATGAATACTCTGTCAGCGTCTAATCTAATTTACATTCAAAAGACTCCCTAGAGTCGGGAGTTTATTAAATTTATAATGCCAAAATAACTTCCCGTGTTAAAATGTTAGAGGTGGATAATTTCGGAATATTGTTGTTGTAATTTTAAAGGGGTTTTGGTTTGGATTAAGTCGAATGTCTGTTTCGTTAGATAAAGATTGATTGAAGCTGTGTAACATTGATGAATGTGTCAAAGTTGGATTGAAATTTAAGAATTTAAATAGACAACACATTTTCTTTTTCGCTGAGAGCAATTATGCCTTTGTAAAATAATGTTTGCCTATCTGTATAAAATAATGTTCAAAATTACTTCGACAAATTAGATACATATAATTTATTTTTTTGTAGTTATGTTCGTTGCACTAAATTTAACATGGCGGTCTGTAGATGATAAAAGATGTTAGTTAAATGTTAAAATAATATCTTATGACAATTCAAAAGTACTTCTAGAAGTCTAATTGAATAAATAAATATTTGAATTTTAGTCTGAGTTATTATTATTTCGCAACACTTAATTTCAAATTTCACAGATAAAAATATTTTTAAAATACGATGTAATATTATTGAGCAAAATATTTAAAATTTTAACGGTATTAATACATTGTTAATACGAATTCCATATAATTAATTGAAATATTTCCAGAAAGTTCCGATAAGTTTCATAATTGGAAAAATCGCTTGTTACAATTATATAAAATATTCTCAGAAAATCTTTTTGCACCGCATTGAGGTATTATTACTACGTATAGAGAGGACACCACGAACAAAATCTGTGCGACAAGCGCGGCGGTGCGGGGCGCGCGTGGGGAGGCGATTAAGCGATGAGTTTGTGACGTTTGCCTCTAACTCGTGTTACAAAGAGTGTAGTAGCGATGCCCTCTCTAGTACGTAGTAACTCAATGTTGCAGCGTTAAATTTTGCCGGTCAGCTGAAAATAAACGAAATAAGATCGTTCTGAACAATATAATTCTTAATTTTATTTTAAAGTAAAGAGAAAATATTTTATTTTAACTTCATATGTGAAACGATGCTTGTTTCACTGATCTAGTGGATTTAATATTAATAAAGAAATGGTACTGTATATTTTGGGCTTATTGTAACGTTAATTTCTGAAGTTATTACTTACAAGTCTCCAGATTTAATTACTTTCTTCTTCAATTATAGATACAATTTATGAAAAACAGAATAGTTCATGTACCTTGTTAATAGGTACCCATTTGACGTCTAAACATGCACAAAGATTGAAAGGAGTAGAGACTCTTGTCTTTATTCATTGTAAAATCAGTGTTAAATTTATCACCAAGCTTTTTAAAATTAGAACTACTTTATTTCTTTGGCCTTCCTACTGTAGAGCTCGTAATTTATTAAATGACAATAACAAATTACACAAAATAAAGTATAAATTAGTAGTATCCGCATCTGCATGAACACCCGTAATAATATTCCAAAATATTTGCATACAAATCTCGAAACGTACACTGCGAACAAAATAAGTAAATAACGTTTTTTCCCGCTAAATCTCCATGCAACCATAATGTTTATTCTGTATGAAGACAAACTAAACCCTTGAAACTTTAATAAATAACCCACATTCTCATACACTTATTTACATATCCGCTTCGCGCTGGCTAAATCCGGTAAAAACCGGTTATGTGCAGTTTTTGTTAACGCTCCGTGTTGCGTTTGTTAGGGGATGAATTTACTGTTAAAATGTAGTTTAAACTTTTTCGTTGGTGCTTCGATTGTGGACGAAGAAACATATTGTGATTCGGTGTATATTTTACTATTGTGAACTTGAATTTGAACTATAATAGCTTTTTTATGAGTTTTAAGTAAGATGCGTAATATATCTACAAAGAGCCGGTTTATTCTTCGTTTAAGTACAAAATTCGTGATGATTATGAAATAAACAGATTAGTAATTTGATATCTTTTGCTAAGCGAGGGTAAGCACAATAGCGAAGGTAGCAGAGGCGTCTATTACTAGCAATTAATTTTCTCTGTCCGGTTTGTCAGTTTTAGTTGATCAGTAAAACATGATACAATTAGTTTAAGCTAATTAGTGGACTACCATACAACACACGCTCATACAAAAACGAAATCTCATATACTTTCACAATTTTACTGAACTTACACTTTTTATATATTTACTAGCTGCGCTCCGCGGTTTCACCCGCGTGGCTCAGCACCTGTGGATGTTATGTGTGATGATATGCTTTCCTCAATGATTGGGCTATCTAACACCGAAAGAATTTTTCAAGTCGGACCAGTAGTTCCTGAGATTAGCGCGTTCAAACAAACAAACTTTTCAGCTTAATAATATTAAGTATACATATCCTCATTTATTTTGTGACTACTCTACTACTACCTACTCCTTCCATAAAGACAAAGTTCTGTACAACATTACAGTCGCAGCTGCTTATAAAACTAAGCTATGCAAGGCAGTTACATTTGAATCCTCTATCTAGATTCAGCTTTGCCTTGTCTCTATAAAACATGTGAAAATTATACTCGAACAACCACATAGGAGCTGTATATTTTCGTGCGATTTGCATATCTGCCGGTTAAATCCGGTAAAAACCGGTTCGGACGTGTGTTAGTTTTTGTCGACGGTTCGTTGAAGTGAACTGCCGGGATTATTTCACTGTTAAATGCAGTTTAAAGTTTTTGTTTGGACGTTGATGCGGAGCTTTTGTTTCAGTTTTAATATAAATAGTTTGTAACGATAACCCGGAATAGTTTATTGACCTTATGGCGCAGTGAGAGGCTATCTCGTATACGAGCAATGGAATTATATGCATTCATTATTATTTATTACTAAAAGAAGGTAATAGTAATAATTTAAATAGGTACGTATAGACTATAAAGTTTTTATGAGACATCTACTAGATAAACAAAATATATTGATGAATTATACGTATTAATATATGAATTACTAGCGGTCCGCCCCGACTTCGTCCGTGGTACATATTTCGCAATAAAAGGTAGCCTATGTTCTTTCTCAGGGTCTAAAGATTGTCTGTGCCAAATTTCATCAAAATCGGTTAAGAGGTTTAAGCGGGAAAGCGTAACACACAGACAGACAGACATAGTTACTTTCGCGTTTATAATATTAGTAGGGATGAAAACGTATGTGTAACAACACATGTGTATTTTCTATTAGGTACAATAGCAGATATGAGAAATTAATTGGCTAGTAATACTTTCAATGCTTTCCTACTAAATTTGGAAATTTACAGAGATACACTTCAACAAATGTACTTTTCCCTTCACTAAAAAACCTTTTAAAGTCCACATTACTCAACAAGCAATATGAAGCATAATCTCTTCATACTTAATATCACGATGTTCCACGATCACCAGCCATTATTTCAGAAGGGAAACAGTGTGAGATAATAAAGATAATCCACACAAGGTAATTTTTCAGGCTCATTCGCATCAAGACCGATGAGGGATTAGTCGCGCGTGTGCACGGAGCCTAATCCCGATGATGACGTCACGTAATTCTAAGTAATAGGCTCCGTTCGCACTTACGGCTGCAGTAATCCTTTGTAAGAAATGTCACGTATCTTTTATCATTGTGTAATGGCCTAAATATGGTCGGTTCCTTAGTCGATTTAGTAATGTTGGGTGGACAGTAGTTTAAAATCTGTTTGGTTGATATGTCAGTGCAAACAAATATATAGAAGCTCTATGTGACCCAGTCGACGTTGTTCTGCCAGGATCTAATCATTTTAGTGTGTACATAGAAAGTTTACGTCGACTTTCAGATAGATAATATACCTACACTAAATATACCATAATAATCGGCCTAGGCCCTAGACATTTCTGAGGAGTTTGGTTAAAAACACTGTGAAGAAATCAGGACAAGAACGTAATGTAACTAAAGGGACGACATTTTTAAAGTGTTTAAAAAATACTGCTTTCAACCGACTTCAAAAAAAGATGCGGTTCTCAAGTCGTTTTTTACATCAGAACTTTCGACTGGGTAAACTGAAAAAATATAATTCTTTTTTTAATCAAAAAAGCAATAGACCTTCCGGTTGGTCCCATTTGAATTTTGTCCAGTTCTGACCATTTGAAGGCGGTTCAGTTTTTATTTTGAATATAATTTATTTCAACCGAATCAGGGATAACCCAAAACTTATCCTTCCAATCCTCACTACACCCAATGTAGTAAAATACCAAAATTAACATAATATATCGCTCTAACCGAAGTAAATTAGAAACCTCTAACTAAATGGACAGACATTCTACATTTTACGAATTCTAGTAATTCGAAGGGTTTAAATCGTCTAATTTGTAGCAAATTCCGGGGGACATTGTTAATTTCTGCGGTGGCCCGGTATTCCTGATGCCTGATTTTATAAATTGAAAACGTTTGTTGGGTTTAAACTTTCATCTTGTTCATTATAAATTAATATAGTTGGATCATATTCTATTAATTATAGTTGGATCTACTTAAAATAGTGTTTTAAATTATTATTAGTATCTTGATTTCCTTTTATTTTTTTTAATTACGATACAAAAAATTGGCAAGCATTTTAGAATAATTAGGTCTACACTTAACCGTTATTTTTTTAACCGAAGTTCCTAGCAAAAATCCTCATTTAATGTGAATTTTTCTTACCGTAGTTTAGGGGAGAGGGGGGCAGTTTAGAACAGGGGCAGTTTTGAATTATTCGATTTATGAACGCATCCTTTACTGTTTTCGACCTCCATCACCTTTTTAATACTGGTAACACCGAACTACACATCTGTCAGTTGTCAACTAACGTCTATGTCAGTGTCATTTTGCGAAAATATTGCCGGTTACTTTGACGGAGACGAAAGTAAACAAATATTTTTTTGGTTAAATGCAAATTACTGAAAACGTAAGTATTATATTCGAGTTGTTATTATTTTATAGTGTTTCACGTATTACAGACAAAGTATTTACAAATATGAGATCATTGAACACAAGTTACTTTCACGTCCAAAATTTTTTATTTGTGAAGGTTGGTATTGGGGCAGATTTGATCAAAATAACTGGGGCACTTTTGAATAAAATGTTCAAAACTGCCCCATACACATATACATGTAAAGCTGACCCTTTTACTAAGTAAGTAATTACATTTTTTACTGTCTTTACTTTACAGTCATAATGGTAAGAAATTATAAAAAGAAAAAAGAAAGTGATGTGATCGAAGAAGATGCCCAACGAGCTGTTTCATATGTTGTCAATGATGGCATGAAGTTGAGGACCGCTGCTACGATATTTAACATAAAACCGTCAACTTTATTTTATAGAGTTAAAAAATTTAAGGAAAACATAACGCCAAAAAATGAAAACTATAGCAGCAAACACACCACGCATCAAATTTTTACCAATGATGAGGAGCGTATGCTGGAAGGTTACTTTTTGAAAATGTCCAGTATGAACTATGGTTTAACATATTTACAGGGCCGAGAGTTGGCTTATGAATATGCAAGAGCTTTAGGAAAGTGCCCTGAAAAAGAAGATCAATCTTTTGTGCCTATCACGGATGTTGTAAAGAAACATCCGAAGCCATGCCCTACTGCAGGAACTTCACGAACAGCTGCTTTATTAACTTTTAATTTTGACTTCAGTAAATTTAAGATGGGTTAGGTACTTTAACCTATCTCATATTTATATTTAAATTTATTTCAAAGTCCAATATTTTGATAGTATTAACTATCAAAGTATTGATGTGGTTTGCATTTTTAATAATTATATTTTGTGGTCATTTAGTTGTCATGATTGTTTATTATAGATTTAAGCGTCTTTAAAATGTCATATTTGCTAAGTTACTTATGAATATTATTTTTAATATTGTTTCGCAATGTCCAATTTGATCTCGGTTAAAATAACGTGTTCTTTGTTCAAGACTGCCCCGGCTGTTAAGAGTTTTATATAAGTTTATTTAATTAATAGTTATTGTAAGACATAAATGACAGTATACTATCATAATATTAGCTACAAATAACATAAATATATTGTTGATTATGTTCTAAGTTACATGGTTTCCATTTTATTCCAGTTTTTCAAAACTGCCCCTAGGGGTTTCAAATGTGCCCCATTCGCGGGGCACATTTGAACAAAATCGAGTTTTTTAAAAATTGATACTGTGTAACTATAGCAAGTCAAAATAACTAAATATAATTTTTTTTATGTAGTATAAGCCCCATATCTTATATTAAAATAAAATAAATCTTGATTGGTCATACCATACGGGACAAAAAAATTTTTATTTAAAAAGTGTTCAAATGTGCCCCCCTCTCCCCTACCATAAACATTCCATTAGCCATACAATCAACATCCATAAACGGAATTGTAAACAAAATTACGTCTTACTACTCAAACGTCATTAGCAATAACGAAGCATTTTTATGGGACCAATAAAGTGAAACGTTTCAGCAAAAACGTTGAGGCATTCGCACAATTGCCATAAACTTGGTACAGGGGAAAGCTTTCGTGGTAGAGGCCATTGTTTTAACGGTATTTATGGTGCTAATGCCGCTAATATCGGCCATTTTGTAGTAAATTATATTCCTGCTTTTTACGCGACATCACCTAGACCTGAATCAAAGTACCTACAATGTAAACTAAACATAATAAACGATATAACAGGTCAAAATATTTTTCCTTTATAAGTACCAGTTAAAAATAAATCCAGGTCATTATCTATTTATGTGCCATAACTCACCTAAAGTGGTTTTGCATTATTGAGTAAAAAAGGTCTAAAAACTTTCACATTTATTATGAAGTAAGAAACAGTAGGTATACAGTATACACTGATATTATAAAAGGAACACTTATTGTTCATTAAAAACACACACAGTTTTTTTAATGAACAATAAAGAAACGCTCGAACACGATGCTGTTTAGCGAAGATGTGGCCTAAAATAAAACATTCTTCCTAAGTTAAACTATTATTACTAATTTATCCCTATCTGAAGCCGGAGCAAGCGTCTAGTACAAGATGTATTTCGCTCAATATCCAAATACGCAGGTATACCTACCTGATAGTTGAGGCTAATGGCTTGTAAGCAGATAAGCCCAGCAACTTGTTAAATACACGAGCTAACTGCCTCACTAAGCTAGGAGCTATCAATGACTATGGCTAATGATATTGCTTGCTATTTAGAAGGTATCAATGCTGTGTTTTACAATGTTGCCTAAACGTCTATTCGTCTTTTTAAAGTACATAAAAAAGGAGGAGGTACGATTTTCGACGGTAAATATTTTATGTATGTGTGCAAGGATATCTCAGTCACTTTTTTTCGTGAGCTTTAATTATAGTGGCACTTTGTCACCAAGAAAAAATCTCATGATTGCTTCAGGGAAATCTTGGACTAAAGAGAAAATTTTACATTTATACTGTTCACTGATCGTTACGTAAGCTGCCAGCTCACATAAACCGCCCATGTGGTACCTATTAACCTTAGATATGAAACATACAAAAACTAAGACCCTGTATCGCTTTCATCTACCATAATTAATTTTTCACGTTTAGATTTTTAGTTAGTTGAATTAGTTTAGATGTCAAAACATGCCCAAAGTAAATAAGAGAGGAGGTTTATATGCAAAAGACACAAAAAGAATGCTAACGAAGTCCAGAAGAATAAGCAAAAAAAAGTATAATCATTGGAGTCCATATAATGTTGGATGCACGTAGACCATTTATGTTTTATAACAAAAATAATCACATGGCGATGCTCACCTCGAGATTGGAAGTCGTTGGAGTTACGCGGCCACCCCGTTAGTATCCGACATAGATTAGAATGCAGATATGACAAACTGGATCTAGTCGTGAATTTTGAAGAAAAACGAAACCTAAATAATAATAATTAATCTTTAAATGTTATAATTAAAGTTACGTGTTTAAACTCGTACAGTTTTAGCTTTCAACACGAAATCTTCTTAAAACAGTCCTCGTATACATTATGTTTAAAGATAAATTGAATTGTATTATATAAACATTAGGTACTCACTAAATCATCAAGATCAGATCACATAGATTTTTGTAACTTACGACTACAGTTCAAACTTTCCAAAAACTGTTAATTAGCTAAAATATTATTTGTTAAAGAATGCATACTACTGCTTTTTAAATAAATGGGCACATTATCCCACATTTAAATCGGTTCAAATATTTACATTGCAAATTTGCCGTATCTACAACAACTAATCTATGACCACCAGTGTTGTTTTCTGGAAATTAGACACAGCTCCCCGCTCGCGTCGGATTGCTTATTTACATACAGAGTGGGTACAACAGTTCGAGACACTTTGATTATTTCTATTATTTTGCCCCACACAACAAATACAAGAATTACCCCGCTTGTGTCTTTGTGTTGGAAGACGTGACGTCACAGATTATGCTGGAGATTCGTAGAGGTGGTATTTGTGAAACTACATCCTTTGTTTTAGTGTTATCTTCCTATTGGAGGTTTTAGAGGAAAAAACACTTAATGATCATAATGTGGTGATATTGTTATACTCACAGACTATAGATTACAAACAAATAGTCGTAAATGCAATTTAGCTCTCTTAATATTATTTTTACCTCTTATCTCTCTAGAGATGATGTAAAAATACTCATGTATAACTTATTTATCTACAGCGTTTTTTACTGGCTCTTCTTTGTATAATTTCCTTTGCTTGGTGATATATAAATCCTGTGTATGGCTTGTATTCTATAAAAAAGAAAAGGCTGATGTGTCATTCTCATTTGAAGTGCGAAGAAATGAATTTCTCTTTGTTTTTTTGTCCTAGTCGGCATAATTAGGGTCTATTCTACAAATAGGCTTTTCTAGGTCACATGACTACTTGGCAACAGATGATATTTTATTTAGTAAGTAAAATAATCAAGAGAAAGTGGACCTACTTTAATACATAATTTTTTCAAGTTAATTTTTTTCCCTACAATTTTTTTTCTTTTAAATTCGCTTAGAATAAATTTTATATTGTTCATTGTTTGTTCTTCATATAATTCACATTTTATGCATGGGTTTATTTCCTGTATTAACTAAGTTTTTTTAAACTATCGATTTTCTGTATAATTTAAGTTTAATTTATAATTTGTAATACGACTAATAAAATTAAACTAAACAACCCACATTTAATCAGCTCCATTGTTCTATAATAATTAACATGTAAATTGCTTAGTAATACGATCGCATAGCACAATATATCATACAAAGATAATTACATCGATAAACGCTGTGTGAATTTCTAGAATTATATTCTCTATTCGTCTATAGAGACGAGATAATAGTATCCGAGAGAAATCAGGTAAACTCTAACTACTAAAATGTACATAGGCTCCTGTTGCATCAGATACCACATCCAAAAATTATTTTTGATATAGGCAGGTATTAAAAAGAATAATATAGAGATAAATAAACAAGAAGACAGATAATATTTAGGGTCACCCCAACTGATATTTTTTTTTGTTTTCATTGATCGCGAATAATAATATTAAATACCAATATACTAATATTAAAAATAAGATAAAGAGATAGATAAATAGGAAGACACATAAGATTTAGGGTTGTCCCAACAATTTTTTTGTTGGATTAGTTTTACCCAATATTTTCATGCTGCTCCACTCTTAATATGATACCATTTTAATCATTTCCATTCATTTTTTTCGTATCATCATCAATCAATAATAATTATTACATAAGAATTACAAAATGCTGCCTTATCATTTTATGTTATTTTTTTCGTATTATAAACAATTAATAACAATAATACATATCAAGAATCTCTAAATCAAGCATTTATGTACTACACTTTTACACAGAAACTATGTACTGTCAACTAACACAATACACAAAAAACTTTCATATGCTTTCACGCACTGTGCTCAGTCGCATATGACAGGCCACCCTTCCCCTTCAAGGGTTGCAGGTTTGGAGAATTTTTCATTTGCATTCCGTTAGGGTTGCCGCCGATCGAAGTGTAATTGATTCCAAAATTGAATTTATCAGCCCTCGCTCGTTATTTTTGTGTCCTATTCAAATACGTAAATTGTGGAGGTTTTTGGGGTTGATATATTGAATGTTGATAGGGAAAATTAACGTGTTTGTTCTTTTAACAAATTAGGGATTTTTTTATTATAAAAAAATACCATCACGTTGAATTTAACATGGCTCTATAAAAATAGAGTAAAAACTTGTAATTCTTTATAGCTAGGAAAAAGACGAAAATTTTCATCTTGCTTCATTGACTACTAATACTATTCCATATTTATCATCTTCGTTGGAAAAGTCATGGGCAAACTAATGTCCTACAAGAGTTGAAAAACAAAATGTTTTTTTTCTGATAATATTATATAGATACATTTATATTACGAGATATTATAATCAAAATGCTATCAAGTACTTAACTAAATAATAATAGAAATTATCAATTTCATTCATGAAGTCAACATTTTGTGGTTATATCCAATCATAGTACATTTTGAGTTGAAATAGAACTTCTGAATGCTCCGGAAACTTGCCAAAATCTAGGAAATTGAACAAATCTATACATCTATTGCAAACTGTATCTATGATAACTGTACAACAACTTGCAAATCTGAGATAAACTAGATCAATACCGAAATGCTATATAATAAGAGAATTCGATAGAAGTTTGGTTGAATAAATAAATGTTCAAATTTGAATTTGATGATGGTGCTTTCAAATTCATATGAAAATATAATATTCTGGGAATGATCGATAAAATAGGCTTTCATTGTCCCAATGCATTGCAATGTTTTGATGCATTTATAATATTTTCCGGAATATAATATTATAAAAAAAAAAACAACAATGTTAAAACTATAGTTAACATTATGATTAATTTAGCGACACGCCTACCTAATTATAATTAATAAATCACGTCATACCTACTTATTAAAATCTAGAAAAATTTACTTACTATGTGTTCCATATTTTTAAGCCCTACCAACATACAGAATACAATTTTACACACAATTAAATTTATTATATGTGTTGTTTCATATCTCAAAACCCTACTAACATACTTGAAGCCTTTAAATAACTATGCATACAATATAAAGTACCTATCCAGTCCCATGTGGCGCCACCTCGCATATACCTAATGAAACAATACCCCCGGCAGTGACAAAATATGAAACGCCACGTCATCGTCAGCGTGTTGATTGAATTTGCCGGACCGGATCGTTGCTACAAATTGTTTGATTTTTTTTTTCGCTCCATCGGAAACGCAGCACCAATTTCAATGGAAAACTGCCACTTTATTAGAATATAGTCGTGAATGGGAAATACACGTGAATGCTAGTTTTTTTTTTTTTTTTTATTTAAAATTAGTATTAAAAGTGTTTGAACGGTTAGTATAGATGTGCTTCATTGTGGGGTTTGGGGTGGATGCGTTATACATCTGTTTCACTGATCAATTTTATTTCTAACCAGATTTCTGTGTCCTGAGATAGACCGTTATTTTTTGAACCGGGAATGGGGTTCAATTCCTGGTTCAATTCAATAACTAATTGTTGTAGTTTTTAATTAAAACTATTTCAATTGTTTGAATTTGAGTAATTTGTCGCTAAAAGAATGCAAACTTAATAAAAATCCGTAGATTCCACAAAAAAGACATAGATAACAGTGCAAGTTTCATAAAAATCCGTAGTTTCCACAAAAAATACATGTTTTTTGATATATACTTTAAAACTCCACTTTAATACAGCTTCAATATTTAGAACGTAAGCTATCTCTAAAATAGCTCAAGACGCTAATATTGTTCCTATGAGCCGATGCGAGCTCAACTTTATATTGAGTTGAGATTACTTGTTATAGCTTAGTTAGAACGAGCTGGGAATTTCAACTCTATGGCTTTTTTCTATACGTTTTTCATTTATAGTTTATTCATGAAATAAATTAAGGGATAGTTTGATATGGGATTGAATGTATAATAAAATGTCTGTGTAAAATGTAAATAACATTATAAAGTATAACATGCATTGTTATACATAAACTTCTGTACTTGAATAAATATTGACCACTATTTTTTTTTATTCAAGTCATATTTATTCCACTTTATTTGTACAATCTATATTACAAAAATAAATCGCAAAATGTGTTGCTAAGAAAACTCGAGAACGACTCGACCAATTCCAATATTTTAAACAGTTTTTAAGTCACAAAGCAGACCAACATCTGTTGGGGCAGCTAGTTAGAATTAAATGTTACATTAAAATATTTATGCCCACAAATATTTCAACAATAAAAAACCCTATTTATCTCAAAATCATCTGAAACAACACGACGGCAATAAAATTACAGCCACACAGATCTCACACAACACCGATCCTGTTCCGAAAGTTCCAAATTAATTTACGTATTTAGTTTTGTCTCAGTAATTTTGTATTCGCTCCGTCCCCGGATGCGCTTCTAAATTAGAAACAAAATTAATGAGTTTAGTTTGCGGTTTTGTAAACTCGTGAATTATTGCAGTTTGTATGGTGTTGTGATTTTGATATTTTATCGTACAGCTGTTGAGCGGTTGCGGGTTATTATAGTTTGGTGGATTATGGCCTGTACCTTCATAGGAGGCCCGTGTCTCAGTGGGAACGTATATGGGCTGATGATGATGATAGTTTGGGATTCGAAATCGTTTTTCTTTTTTCGATTGTGTCGTGGATAGTTCAATTGACAGTATATACATAAAGGTTAATTCTAGTTCTCGATAATAATTGGTCAAGTGAATGAAATAAGGTAGTTTTATAGGCTTTTGCGGATGAAGATTTTATAGAACTTGCTTAAGACTCATTTCTTTTTATACATAATCAGTAGCAGTAGTAAATTATAGTCAACCAAAATAATATAGCCTTTCTGTTTAATGCGCCACTTATCTATAAAACTATTCAACGTTTAGTAGTAATAGGTTTAAGGCATAAGACATGTTCATAAGCCTTCTTCAAAAAATATCTCATCCTATACTTACACACACGCCTCCCAAACAAATATCAGAGTCTTAAAAATGATAAAAACACTCTTAACGCCCCAACTTCCTATTTGATAGTCTCCTTTTTACGGCCCAAACTCCAAAATTACTTGCAAAATAAACAAAGCTCGAACACAAGTTTGCACATCGCCGTCGAGCTGGTAACGACTCAACTTGGCCGATAGATTATTTCTTTCCAATACTCCTTTTGTTTTGGGATCCACAGTTTAACTTTACGCATGTATCAGACGTTTGCTGACAGTCTGTAAATAATAAGAAATAAATAATTATAAATATATCAGGACAATTTTCACACACGGCACGATCTGATCCCATACTAAGCTTTCGCTTGTGTTATGAAAACCAGATGGCTGATAAACATACATATATATGTACTTTTAAATAAATACTTATATAGATAATAAACACCCAGACACAGAGCAAACATCTATGTTCATCACACAAATATTTGCCCCGGGTGGGAATCGAACCCACGACCTCTGGCTTGGAAGGCAGAGCCACTACCAACCAAGCCAACCGTTCAGTCAGATACGTGATAATCTATGCATGTAAGAACAAAATTAACTTTTATTTTCAATTATAACTGCTTCCAAAATTGTAAAACGAAGTAGGATTCTAGGATCTTGTAAGGTAAAGTCACGGCATGTAAAATAGAATTATCAAAGGACTTATTAAAAGGAATTGACTAGTGACTTATTCTTAGACCTTCGTAGTAAAGATGACCCGATTGGCCCAGTGAGTTTTTACCTGAACTACTAATGGTCTATTTCTTTCAAAAGAATAATAATCATATTATTGACTTTAGAATATGTGTGTTTTATTCATCTTGATAAATAAATAAATAAATCTTTATTTGCTCAAATGTGGTTTACAAGTTTTTACATTATAAGGAAAGTACAGCACATTCGCCAGTTACACTGGCATGCAAACATAGTTTGACAGCTCCGCATAATCAGAAAAGAAAAATTATATAAACATTAGTTATTATAGTTCAAGTATCTATTAATTATAATATATCTGATAATATTTGTTCGGGCTTCGTTGACCATTTCCATAAAACTTCCTCAGTAAAACTCCCTTAGTCACTTTTAAGTTAAACAAGCCATTCCTTTAATGTAAAGCAAAGTGCAAATAGCCAATTCTCTCTGCGCCAAAATTTCCTATATATCTTAATATAGTTCCGTGCTAGGTTTAATTCGGATTATCTCGTCCAGTTAAAGCCGAGACAAGAAACTACAAACTTACTGTGCGGAATTTAATGTAAAATTCATTTAAGAAGCTAAAACTTTCGTCAACTGTTTATTTTGTAAAGTTAATTAATCTATAGTCGAGCCAATTTAATAGGCAACATTTGACGTCTATCAATTTTATCTTCATAGGGTGGTAACCTGCTTAAAAACATCGATTAAAGTGAATTAATCGATAAGGACTTGAAACATTGGTCAATCGAACTTGAAACACATGTCAATAATTTATGATGATTTTTATTCCCAAGTAATCAATGCATTCGATTCTAGATGTCAGATTTCGATTTTTAGAGTAACGTCTCTGGTATTTAAAAAGAAAAAAGGTTTATTGACACAAAGTTGTAGCGACGTCAGTTCTTTAAATCATAAATTGTTTATTATGTTTAGAATGGTTTATCAGTAAAATCAAATCCTTAAATTACTTGTATCGGTCATTATTATTATAAATATGTAATCGTAATTGAAAAAAGTTAAGCAAATGTGCAGTTCTAACAAAACGAAATATCATATTATTCTATGTCGTCGTTACTATATTACGTTGTTGAATTTTGTTGAACTGTCAAATGTTGCCTATTAAAATGGCTCTACTATAATATATGAAATATTTTGTCGCGGTGTTTGAAGTTACACTCCTCGAAAACGGCTTGACCGATTGCCATGAAATCTTGTGTGTATAGTAGGTCTGTGT
Organism: Colias nastes; assembly: GCA_907164665.1. Lineage (NCBI taxonomy): Eukaryota > Metazoa > Arthropoda > Insecta > Lepidoptera > Pieridae > Colias > Colias nastes. The sequence continues at coordinate 23,877 of CAJQZM010039711.1, forward strand.
ATAGTAGGTAAGTGATAAAAAGAAAGGTAGAATAACATTTGCCGGGATAGCTAGTATAATATAGACATATACTTGATTTTTGTATGGAATTCTTCGATGAGAAATATCTTATCTTATCTTTATACACAAACCCTAACTAAAAAACTTATGCAACTACTACCTAGCTGTACCGGCAAATGTTATTCTGCCCTACTCTTGTCACTTAGGAGTATGAAAAATAGATGTTGGCCGATTCTCCGCATACAAATTTTCATGAGAATCGGTGCAGCCTTTTCGGAGGAGCATGGTAACTAACATTGTGACACAAGAATCTTATATATAGAGATATATAATATAAATGCTTGTGTATAGAGATATGTAGTATAATATAAGCAATGAAATTAATTATTTGTTCATTATTTTAGATGAAATAGCGGAACTAATTATAGGGACAATAGCTGCAGATTGTTATTAGTGATGAAATTCTGCGTTCAATTGAGCGTAATAAATAGTGTAATTTTCGATTAAATTCTGATTTATTGGATGTAAACAATAGTCTATTTTCAAAAGGGTAATCTTTGAATGAATGAATTTTATGTGTTAACTATAAGATATCATTTTTTGAAGAAAGATTTCGAAACAATGAGTAGCGAGTTAATATTTCCAGCTATTAGCTCCAGTGACTAGCCAGACGAATTCCCAGCACTGGCTATAGTATAAAAGGCATTCGGACTGCAGATGCCATAATATTACAAAGATTCTAGAGTTCTAGATGGTTATATTTAGAATATTTTGAATGAAATAGTTTTGAAAGGTTCCGAAATGAAATAAACCTTGTTTACACCTAGAATGTGCACTGTATAATATTATGAAGCTATAGGTACAGTGAAAGCATAAAAACGCCAGTCGCCAAATAGTTACATATATTATTAATCACAAAGTAAAACTCAAACTCAAACTCAAACATTTATTTATTCAATTAGACTTCTTCTAGAAGCACTTTTGAAACGTCATTAAGTACATATATTTTTAACATTTACCACCGATTCGGAAAGCAGTATGTTTATAATACCCTAGATGAATGAATGAATGAATGAATGTATTAATAATTATTGCCACAACAAGTTTGATACATAAATTTAAAATCTACCCTAAAGAACGCATTAAATAAAATAATAATAAAATGGTAGTTTTATACATTATTCGACGAATAAGTTTTATCCAAGCATTGAAAAATCGGCCCTTTGTACATAAGAAACAAGGAAGAAGGAAAAGAACTTTCATTTATAACAATTACAAAGAAAACTTTACGTGGGCACGTAAAATAAATAAAGGATGATTTCCTTTTTTTATGATCAAGGCTCAAGCTAAAATTACTCAAATGACTTGTGAATAAAGGCAATATTTAATACGTAATTTAATTAAAATTACATTAACATATAAGTGTTAAACAGATACATTAAACATAACATAATACTTATATTATATCTAACTGTATTAACAACTTACAGTACTCCCAAACTAATAATCGTATAGGAGCTACCAACGTTGACAAGAGAGAATTTTAGTATAGTTGGTTCTTTGATATACTGTTTCTCTTCCTATTTCGGTTAGAGTCCGGGCTGTCTGGCTGGCCGCAGTGGTTGCGTTTATTAGTGCGCATCTTATCTGCACAGGAAAATATCCGTAATTTAAAGTCATTTATTAACGCGTAATTTTTAATCTTTTGCCTTTAGATAGATCCATCAGACATAAATTTTTTATTGCAAGACGTTTTTTTCGTTGTTAAATAGGTGCCAGACGCAATTTTTTATTTCAAAATCATTAAAATGTCATCGAAATAAGTGAAATTCCATCAACATGAGTCCCCGTGAAGGATATACTATGTATAATATTCATTTTACTATTTACAATTTTTTAGCAACAATCTACCATGGTGCCTCCTTTTCCCAACGAACCTCAAATAGGACGTTAATGTAAACTTGATAAAAACCAAATATCATCAAATTCATATTAATACCCAATAGTGTAATAAATATGAAACCATCTATTAAAAATATTAGTTTACTAATATTAATTATTCAATATAAGTATTAAAAAAGGATAATATAATATAAGTATTAAAGTTATTACTTACCTTTTAAGCGGACTCATGTTGATGTAATTTCACTTATTTCGATGACATTTTCATTATTTTGAAATAAAAAATTGCGTATGGCACCTATTTAACAACGAAAAAAACGTCTTGCAATAAAAAAATTATGTCTGATGGATCTATCTAAAGGCAAAAGATTAAAAATTACGCGTTAATAAATGACTTTAAATTACGGATATTTTCCTGTGCGCACTAATAAACGCAACCACTACCGCCAGCCAGACAGCCCGGACTCTAACCGAAATAGCAAGAGAAACAGTATATCAAAAACCCAACTATACTAAAATGACTTTTTTTAAAACGTTAATAGCTCCCGTACCATAATGCGCATACAAAAATTCGTCACTGTTCGGCAACTGTCATATTCCCCGAGCCTCCGAAGACGATATGTATATAGAGTGGTTAAATGTATTTTTTTCATGCATACTTTATTAGAATTATGAGTTTTATTTTGATTTTATAGTAAAAGAGAAAAGTAACAATATTTGTTTCGATAATTCAATGTAAGTTAATAGCGAGGATAAGCCACACGATTGCGAATATATATATAATGTATATATATATATATATATATATATATATATATATATAATAGCACTGAAAAATAGTACTCACTTCAGAGCGCTGTAAAACCTTAGCTATTGACGTAATTAAAAAATGTTGTAAATAAAAGTTGTTCCTCGAAAAACAATCTACAAAAATGGTCTGATATAATTTCTTCGTAAAATGATAATAAACAATTATCGAAAAATATAAATAGCTCTAATTTCTGAACATTTTCGCTTATAACTTTTTTATTTATAGTTCTACGACAAAAAAGTTACTGAACCAAAGTTGTAGAAAATTTAATTTGCAACAAATTTATGCGAAAATTTTTTTTTTATCAGATAAATAGTTTAAGAGATTTATCGTAAAACCATTTCAACCACTATTTTCAAGATGGCGGCCGTGGGACAGAGGTGGCGACCCCACAAACTTGGTTTTAGCTTCACACCGACCCCCCCATACACACCCAAAAAATAAATTTGCGTCCTCTAAAAAACACAAGGTTAGGCCTAAAAAATGTAACATTTCAATGGACTATCTATATTTTCTGATATCGTAGAATTATCAGATCTTTCATAATGCTCTTATTAACTTTCACTTTCCCCACTGCTATCTGCTACCTGTGTAAATAATCATTTTATCGGAAAATTCAACTTTGAAACAAAACGAAGAAGGGTATGTAACAGCAGCTCTATATAATTCCATACAGAGATAATACGTGCAGTCATCACCAATATATAAAGACGACTGACGGATTTTTGAATTTTTTGACTGACAGGCTACCGTCACCTACCGCCCGAATTGTTTTCGATTGTGTATGACTCTGAATTGACTCCTATTTCTTTCGAACAAGGTGCAAGATGCAAGTGCATTGTTCAGATCACTTACAATTCAATGATTCGGGGTGATTCGGGTGTTTCTGGAAATACGATAATTAGCGAAGATCTGCATGCGCATTATTAATTTTGGAGTACTGTACATTACATCTAGACATTCTATTTAATTATAATTCACCTTACAAATATACTGAAAAATAAACGCAACACGAACAAAAAGTACATGTAACAGAAATGTGAAACACCGTGACATTGTAAGTGCATGCAGCGTGACTTCAAGTGTAGTGTGGAACATACGGGAGAATAGTGTGTACGACCTTGACAAATTACAACGTCGAAGCATCTTGACGCTACGAAGCGTTACGTACGCCTAGCGCTAGCAGTGTTTAGCGGTATAGTTACTGTGTAGTACGATAGAGCTTGACCTCGCGCGGCGTCAGGTTAGTGAAATGTCCTATGTGTCAAAGTAAGTGCATGCAGCGTGACTTCAAGTGTAGTGCGGGACAGAATACTGTATGACCTTGACACTTTTGTTGTTTGTATATTATTATGTAATTGTTTTTTAATATATAAACATATAATATTAACATCATAAACGTGAATATTGAAAAATGCTGTCAATTACAGGTGGTCTAATATCAGATCTGTAGTAATTTTTTTAAAGATAAAGCTTAATTGTAGTTCGAACTGTCACACAAGTATGACGAACGCGTCCTTTTTCTCTTTCCTTTCCTGTATTCCCATACCGGATAAAGTCGGCAATCCATTTGCAGTGTAGAGCCTACAAGTAGCCTTACCCCCTGCAAATGTACATGGGCAGTGGAAGCGCTTACCATCAGACGAACCAGAGAGTATTTTGTCGACTATAAAATGAATAAAATATACATATTTACCCGGGTACCACTCCATGAGAATTATGACTCAAGCTAGTCAGGAGTTTCTATATAGATATTTTAGTCTGTATTTTACGTTATATATAGGTACGTATTGTATATGTAATCTACGTTTTATGGCATAGATGTATATGTATAAATATTCTTTATATTTTTTCATAAACCTCTTCCCCGATATCCCGTGTGTTTCCACGCTCACATAAATTCGCGACAACGTACTTTAGAATGCACTTCCCGAGCGGTTATTTATCGCCCAACTTCCAAAGTGCTAAGACGAATAACTGCACTAATGAAATCAACCATTATTTAGTTTATTATCGAAACTTACAATTCTCCTATTTTATTTACCTACTAAGATCAACCTATACCAATATGTATTAAATGTTTTAAAGGATTTTTAAATTTGTGTACTAATATCAGTACTAAAATTTCATTTTGATTAACATATTGAAATGTAACATAAAGATTGAATTATTTTTAATAAACGTTTTAAAAACTCTGAATGTCATTTATCCACATCCTTCTTTTTACAATAATATGTTCCAGTGGAAGTTTTAAACATTAATAAGATTGATTGTACCTGATTTTGAAATAAAATTCTTCAACTCATTCAGTTTATAATCGAAAGATTTCTCATAACTTCTCTCGTCTCGTAACTAACGCACACACCTATTTATTTTTCCTCACATAAAAAAGAGAAAATAACAAATTATTCACCTATACATTGAACGGAATAGAAAACATAGAAAATCTATCATTCACATAATAAATAACGCGGTGTCAACAAAAAGCAAAATAGTTTAACCAAAATATAGTTTTCCATATCACTGAAGCGTTACAGGTTACACGTGGGTTGTTTTAGGGATCCGCGCTAAATCAACAAATATTTCTTTAATAATAAAGAGCGTGTGTGCCGAGCACACGTGTCAGAAGTGAAACTTCTTTGGTAAAATTCAAAGCTACCAAAATCGCCTTATTCCATGACGTGACGGTATTGCCATGACGCTACGTTGAAATTTTACTCTCAATACGCCAAAAGAAGTTTCACTTCTTTTCAAATCGTTAAAATAAATTACACACCTATAACTTCAATTTTTTACTCGATATCGAAAGTTAATATTAATAACTTATATTAATATCGGTATGTAATATTCGTATAAAATAAGTATATACTAACGACTTTCATAGTTAAATACAAACAGATCCATTAGATCTTCCAAAGGTTACAAGTACTGAAGTTATCCTGTTCTTACTTTACTCTGTTCAATCCAGAGGATTATTACTTGCATAAAAGTGTCTCAATCATTTCTTCCATACTGCCTTCAATTAATTATTTTATGTCATTTTTGTAGACATTTATCATGCTGAAATTGAATAATAAGCTCTTTCTACACGTACAGCACATGTTTTATGACAGAGCCTGAGCAGAACATGAACATTTGTAGGCTGTAGCTTTTAAGCCGCAGGTATGAATAACAAAATTATAACGGTATTAATATAAAAGGTAAAGGACTCGAAGGATGTAGGCTTCCCAATATTATTATAAAAAAAAGACGTGTGGCACTCGGGGACTGCCGCGGTAAAGCTATTGCATGCTATGCCTTCAAGCCACACCTCCGTGCCCGTCGGAGTGGGGAGCGTGAGGTTTTTTCGTTACGGAATTTCTGGATTCGGTCCCCGCGCTCAAGGCCCGCGATAGAAGCTATGCAATAGCTTAATAAAAGAGCGTGTGTGCAGCACACGTGTCATAAGTGAAACTTCTTTCGCAAGATTCATAGATACCAAAATCGTCGCCTTACTCCATGACGGGACGGTATTGCCATGACGCGACATTTAAATTTTACTCTCAACATGCCTAAAGAAGTTTCACTTCAATAACCATGTCATAAAGACTTTCCCAATGGCCTTTCATTCAAAAACAAGCCAAATGGGCGGGAACGAAAGGCTCCATAAGATTCATCAGCTAAATAAGAATAAACATAATATCCATAGACGGCAAACCTTTTTCTTATTACAACAAAATCTCATTAACCTTCCGGATAACCTCTTTTCGAGTCATACATTTCTGAATAGCTCTTTACCATGACAAAATTAAAGCTCCCCAATTTATTCCTATTGCCTTTGAATGTACGGAATCACCTAAATTCCTCTCACACGTCGTTTACAAAATAACAGAAAAACACATTCTCCGAAATGATTTCAGTGAAGCTCCCCTGAGATTGGATTATCCTGCCGTTATGCTAAGGTTATATGAAAATGCGTATTTTAAATTTAAAAGCCTATTCCTTATCTAATGGAAGGCGATAAAAAGTTAATAATGTCACATTGAACGACTGGATTACGAGAGACGACTGAATTCGAGGCGTGAATGGTAGCTTTATTTAAGGAATTTCTTTGTTTATTTAGATATATCTGTTGAATGAAGCCTTCAATTGAGTAGCTAATGATGATTCAATTGTCTATAGAGTGTGGCTTTTTAGATAGTGGAAAAATATTTTGTGAAGATTTTTTTTACTTAACTCTATTTTTGAAATGGGATGAACTTAATGTATAATTTTTACTCAGTATCCAACTAATTAAGTAAAAGAATCGATTGTGATGGTAAACCTGAAACATTCCACGGCTTTTTTATATTTGTCTAGTTTATATATAGGGGAGCTTTCGTTAACTCCCGGTTGTAGGAATGTCAACACATTTTTAAGGTATTTATTTATCAAAGGTTAACAAATCAATTTATTATTTTAAAATAAGGAATATATATACATATTAAAGATGTGTATATAAAGGAATTCAATATTTACACTTAAAAAAACTAAATAATAAATCGAGACACATATTAATTAAAAATTTAATACAAGACCCAATAACAAAACAACTTTCCCAATTCCCGCCAAAAGTCGGTAAAATAATAAAAACTGGATCATATTTTTTGAGTTTTTAATTTCGGTCTGACTCAAGTTTAAAACCACATATCATATTTTGTTTCCAAAAGACCAAACTTTCAATTTGAATTTTTTAATTTTCTCCTTTTTCCGCTTCGAAATTTATCTGTTTATTTTCGTAGCGTTAAAGTTGTTTAACAAATACTTCTGAAGGTAAAACTTTTACATATCAAATGATGAATGTTGTTTTAAAACTGTATTTTCAATTTATTCACATTTAGGTTTACTTTTGAGGAATTCACAAGGACTTTGAAATTTAATAAAATAGTTTTGAGTTGCGTTTGAGTACTAGCTACAATTTTCCTATGCATTTCATATTACGCGACACAAAACTCATGCAAATTCGTTTAGCGGTTTATGATAATGCAGAAGATGAATAAACAGATATACTTCTACAACATTTAAGTATGTTTATATAGGACTAGATTTCCACCCGTGGCTTCGCCCGCGTTTTCAAAGAAAAACCCGCATAGTTCCCGTCCCTGTGGGATTTCCGGGATAAAAACTAGCATATGTTTTATTCTGGATCTTCAACTACCTAATTTCATTGTAATCGATTCAGTAGTATTTGCGTAAAAGAGTAACAAACATCCATCCATCCACACACAAAATTTCACATTTATAACATTAGTAGGATTTTAATCACATTTGCCAGGAATCATATTAAACGGTTCTTAATAAATGTAAATTAAAAAAAAATAGTATATTTTTTAAAGGAGAATGGCAAACTCCCATAGGACTCTGGGCCTGATCGTTACACTGATGATTTATGAGGGATTAAATAGATAAAAATATACAGATTCTATGAATATAATAATTATAGATCTGTTCTATGGGATAGCAGAGATATTGGGGTGTAAAGTAACAAAAAAAAAAGTTAGTTTGCTTGAATTAAATGAATAGCATTGCCTTTTTCTAGGTCCAGGTAAGTTTATTTTCTATCTACATTGTCTAGCTAGTAATAGTGTAACAGTAGAACAGTCAGGTAATAGAAATATTGGATCCAACACATATGTATTATTCAACACACATTTTAACTTACCAAAACATCAACAATCACTAGGTAGGTACATTTCTTATATCTTTATAAATGGATGAATCAGGATTCGCTTTCATAATAAGACTAATCAATTCAAATAATATCTTTAGAGTAAAAATAGACGATGAAGGCAATTTTGAATATAACGTTACTAAAACTTCACTCAAAAGTCAAACAACAAACAACAAAATCACTCATCACTGACACAATTATGATTAATAATTTGACATTTATTGGCCTGTATTTATAATTTTATGGCCAGCTACCTAAATAAAAATGTTATAATTATTATTGATTAAGTAAAATATGTTTTTATTTTATAGAATGACCTAAATAAATTAAGATGTGTGTTAAAAAAAGTTAAGTTTTGCTTCTGATTTTTATAGCATTTGAATTCAATAAAACTAAAAATGAAAAATAAACATTCATTCGTATTAATCTGTATATTTGACTATTTTACTCCTGACAACACTGACATCTCTGCTTGATAAGACCGGTAGTGAACGAATTATCTTTTTTTTCAAAGATTTGTTTTCCCATAGAATCAGAAGTCAATATTTTACAAATAATTATTAAAATTAACATAATGAATTTTAAATATATTATGATTTCTGTAACAGTTAGGCCCAGTTTCGCCATTCTCCTTTACATTTTATTTACTTTCTCCTATAAAACAACAATTCACTGTCATTAATATAATGATACCTTGAAAATAACAAACATAACATGATCATTCACAACTTACAATGCTCTCTTTTTATGCCTTTTGCAGAATAAAAAGCAGGTAGGTATATGAACAACTAGCTCCAAGGTTAAAAAGCTAGGTAACCGGGTTTATGTGTCAATAACTAGTTGAAAAGCTTTGTAATTGCAAAACTGTTGAAATGGAGAACTTTCCATTCCTATATTATAATACAATTTTCTTACGGATGAGTAAATTTTGACATAACTTTCGTGTATGGCTCTACGAAAATATCTTAAAAAACATTATATTAATTATTTTATTTAAAACTAGCTGTGCCCTGCGGTTTTACCTGCATTGCTCCGCTCCTTTTGTACTTAGCGTGTTGATACATGGACTATCAAATAGTGAAGTTGAGTTTGAGTTTGAGTTATTATTTTCATTATTATCATTAAAGATGATACTTAGTTTGTTAATCTGTATTAATTAACTACTGTATTAGATACTGTTCATAGAACAAGAAAATTTCCAATAAAGCAAACGAGGTTTTAGTTTCTGATAAAATATGAATACAGCCAAATACGAGTTCTAAGAAAGCAAAGATGCAGTTTCAGCTCCAATTAAGAGGAACGTCAGAATTCCGATCTCTAATTGGTGCCTTTTACTGCATAATTATAGAGAGACAAAGGATAGCTTGTGTTTTTCTGTTTTATGTATAGGAATTTATGAATTGCTAACGATAGCTTCTATATTTTCACCTTTGTGTTTTATCATTCATAATAACAAATTGTTGTATTTAGTGTTGCCCAAATTCAGTCTTGGTCTTGCAGTCTTGCACGCAAGAACAAGACTTCTTGCGTTTTTGCAAGACCAAGACCAAGAACAAGACCGCGTATTTTTAGCAAGACCAAGACCAAGACTGACCGTGCAAGACTTGAGCAAGAACAAGACATAGCCTGCAAGACTCTTGCGTCTTGCAGCTAGGACTTAGCGCTATTTCACTGAGTAGTTAGGTGTAACAGTTCGGTGTAGGTAGGTACGCTTAGGAGTTCTATGAGACGCAAAAAACTGTATCAAAGAATATGAAAAACTGGACCTATGCGCATTACGACTAATAAGTACCATAAACATAGCGAATAAAAAAATATCTATTAAAATCAAACTGAGTGCATGCATAGTTATGTTTTAACCATCGGCACTTTGATAATACGGCATCAAAGGTTTTGTACTTACTTCTCAAAGAAATTTGCCGCTTTTCGGAAGTACATGGTTATGATACACGCGCCGGCGGCTTCTTTTGAAATCTATCTTGAATCTTTAAAACAATCGTTGCCGCCACGCCGAAATCATAACATTTGACACTATTTGATTGCCGCCATAGGGCGTAGGTATACTCATGCAAAATAATTTCGAATTTTTTTAAGAGTACCTACAGGTGTTCCAAAGAATAAATAAGTTTCAGAGTGCTTAGAATGAAAATGAATACATTATACTGATCACGCAAGTAGTATTATGATTAGGATAAAATGGTAAGGATAGGTAGTAGATGTCATATTAATTCATTCTAGTAAGTATATATTATAATTGTAATTAATTTGTTTTTTTACATGTTTTAGCAAATGTAAGCTTATAAATCATAAATGTTTATTAAGAAACAGTTACTTCCATGGAAAGCGACATATAGGTCAGTTGATTTTTCGAATTTCTTATCAAATCTTCAGTTATTTATTAATCTGCTTGATCTTTACTATGGCTATGTTAATTCAAGCTCACAATGTTCCAATTCTAATACGTTTTTCTAAGATTTAAAGTAAACTTTAATAAATAGTAATAGACTAATAGGTAATTGCAAGACTTGCAAGACTCTTGCTGCAAGACCAAGACCAAGACCAAGACTGGGAGCGCAAGACCAAGACCAAGACCAAGACCAGGTGTATTGGCGCAAGACCAAGACCAAGACTGGCTAAGTCTCGTCTTGTTCTTGCATTTGGGCAACACTAGTTGTATTCTTGAATCTTAGAGTAGCAGTAGAATGATAGTATTAGTAGTAGGTATACTGGTATACCTACCTACTCGTTAAATAATTTTATTTCTTTACTAAAATATCAACACCACTCTTCGCTCTAGTTACCTCTTTTCCCGACTCTACCTACGTTTAACCGGAAATAAATCGTACGTATTGTCGTAGCTTACTCGAGAAGAAAATTTTATAAATATGGGCCCAGTAGTTTAGTATTTTTTCGCTACAAACAAATGATCTTTCCCTTTACAATATAAGTTAAGATGACAGGTTTATGAAGGTCTAATGTTACTTAAAATTTGTTAACAGAATTCAATAAGTATATTTTATTATTATTTTACGCTAGCCTTTCTTCCCTTGAGATAAAACCCTTTGTTACACATAAAGAAGCTTCATAACCAAAATATTTCTACAATATTTATTTATTTATTTAAACAGAATAAGTCTGAGTATCTTATTCTTATACAATTTGTTTAATAAATTTACTCCAGAATATCCTATAACTGTAATTAATACACTTACTGCTATAGCCACAAAAAGTTAAATATAAACCAAAGTTTAAATTAAACAATTTGACCAAGAATACTTGATTAATACACCATCTACGAAAAATAATTTTATCTAAACCATTTTTCAACTCAATCACCCTAACAATCTACAAAAAAAGTCTAACTATATTCTCAAAGTAAGTACTAAGTAACCAATCTAGCGCTTTCAGTGAATAAGAGCCATAATACGATCTACAAATTCACAGCCTACGCATTTGATTGAAAAAGTTCCCTTTTACATTTTACGTAAGCCGCTCAGAGGCTTGAAACAATCAATTAGAGAAGTTTCAGCTTTTTCGAATTGTAAATATGAGACCCGGACTTAGGGACTGGATACATTTGAACGGATTTATCTTGAAAATGTTAGAAATTTTATGAAGCTTAGCATCGTCTTCTCGACATGGCCAAAATTTTAAGTGTTGAATAAAAATGTAAGTAGAAAATTGAAATATAGATATAATTAAGTAATTATATATTTATAAATTTATAATTAATATAATCACAAAAAATGATTTGTAGAATCTCTATCCACAGTATCTTTCATATTCACAAACCTTCAATGAGAGTTATCAGAAACCGCAACGTTAGTCCACCATTGAATATGGTAATTTCATGTGATTTAAATTTATTACAACATTTGTCCTTAGAATACATACATACGTATAGAGTAAATAACAATTATATTAATAAAACATTACTCCTATTAGAATATGAAAAACAATTAACCCTAGATCAACATGAAAATCTATTAATCTTATATATATAAAAATGAAACCCGATTTCGATAATTCTTTTTTTATTATATTCCTTGAAGTACAAGGATTGTTCTTACGTAGAGAAAACGTAAATATGTATCACGGGCGAAGCCGGGGCGGGCCGCTAGTTAAGAATAAAGAAAATTATTGATAAATCCTAGACTCCAGCAATAATTATAGAATGTACTAGAATAAATTTTAATTAACAATCACGATATGGAATAATGATATCGTTCGCGAAATATTATTAACAGTTAATAACATTTAATTCGCACACAAAGTTGTTTATATGACGAGTATAATAAATTATTATTTATCGTAATTAAATTGTACCTCATCAAAATGCTTCATTATCAATCAATATTTATTCGGTAATATATTCACAATGCCCATATTTTAGTGATATGAGACAGGTTGTACTGTGTGTATATATTACCTTTTTTGTTATTGGGTAAGTAAATTATGTAATATGTATCGAAAAGAATAAATGTAAATAAGCAGTTATTATTTATTGCGGATATGCAATATTTTCTTAAGGTAAGTTTAGATAATTTGGACAGATGTCTAAAATTAATGATATAATACTGATTTTTGTGAATCCATAGCTCGATGGGCCTACAATTCTTGTATTTAATAAGAAACCAACATCGTCCAATGACGTGTTCTAACTCTTTTAATACATTATTTTCACATACGACTAAACTAATGATCACCTATTTATGAACTAAGACACAAGTATATTTTAAAGCTTCCAAAGCAATATTTAAATACTTTTTGGTCTCCGGTCTCCCATATGTTGCGTTTATTTCCTCTGACAACTTATAAACTGCATAACCAAATCCTCTATTAATATAATACTTACCAAGACTATATGAAAACGTGTACTTTAACATTGTTTTCGATGTATCAAACCATATCTACGTACTTAATTCAGGAACCATATCTACGTACCACACTGCGTAGTACTACGTACAGATGTAGCAAGTCCCATCCACCAGTTCTCCCTCTGTTTTTCCATTCATTCGGAGCCGGCTCGAAAGAAATACTGGAATGCAAATTTCTTCTGGCACTATCAGCACATTATTCAGCTCTTGAATTATTGTTCACTTTAATTTTTTAAGAATTCCTCTGGTAGAATGGTTACAGGGGATTTTGGCAGGATTTTAAATTTAAACCGCTTAAATGTGACGTTTTTATGTGTGGTTAGAGAAATGGATATGTTGTGAGATGCTTTTGAACGTCGTTATAGTGGTGAAATATGAAATTATAATAGTTATGTATATGGGGCAAAAGTAATGTTCACGAAATTAGTATCGTACCGAAATATAGAAAAACATAGCTAATAAACATTGTAATACTTTCCTTTTAATTCACATAATACAAATTTTATCAATACATTTAATTAACGTCTTATATTACAAAATGTAAATAAGAAGAAATATATAATTAAAAGTGAAAGGAACACAAACAGACATTGCAGCCAGAACAACAGCTTGTTAATAAATCATTTCCTCAGAACAGAGACCATAAAATAAATAATAACAAGCTATTCGCCGGTGAAATACAAGTCGCAAGTGACAAAGATCCAAAGAATGCGATACAAACTATCTTTTATTGGACAAAGACGAGACGAGAGTAAAGTAAAATGTGTACGAATGCTTCGTCTTCTGCGATGCCTTTTATTTTCGATACTGCGCAAACTATCTAGCCCCTACCGTTTGCTTGAAACCTGTAATATTGTAAGCAAAATTAACATTTTGCTGCCAGAACAATTTACTGGTAAGTAAATGCTGTTTTGTCCTACCGATATTGTGATTATGCAACTCTGTGACTAGAAAAACCATAATTATTTTTTGATGACACTAATTGACTAATAGATAAAAATTTACAGGAGTAGAATAGAGTATGTGTATACACAGAAACGGATGCTCGTTTAAAAAAATATTCTTACACTTTTATCGAGCCATCTATACTAAAATTGTACATAGAAAACTCTGCTATAACAAATTCGTAAAAAAGGGTTTTATTGATAGGACGAAAATGTTTATTTAAAGAAGAAAAGCTTGGTTAGAAATATATAACCAATTCTGACATACAAATTATATATTTTTTGTGCCTCCGTTTGAATTAATACTTACTCTATAATCCATATTATTCAAAAAGAAAAAAGTAATTCCAAAATCAGAATTGTTGCTGTTGTGTTTGAAACTTTGCAAAAACAAAAATAATAGATAAATAACATAATATATCATAGGGTTTCAAACAGTTCTAACAATTGTTGTTGCAAAAGTATTTCAAAAACAATGAAACTCAAAAAAAATAAACTCACTTATTACTCGACTCGAAAGTTCTGCCAGACCAATAGTAGGCCCTTACATTTCGTACAAAGCTACAGTAGTTGTCGTTAGAGAAAATATTTAAGTCTGCCTCTGTTTTCTTAACTTGTTATTGCAGCAAAGTTTTTTGAACAGATGTTACATTGTAACATTCAAATAAGAATAGTGTTATAGGGAACTATTGGATACTAGTTGTTACCCGCGGGTTGGTACGTGTGTTGGTACTGATTTCCGAATCGGAGGTAAATTTTAAAAATATGCTATGACGATTCAGAAGTGCTTCTAGAAAAAGTCTAATTGAATAAATAAATGTTTGAGTTTGAGTTGTTTACTTAACAAATAATTTTATGTTATTTTCATGCATTGGTAATCGTAAGGAATATTTATCTCTAAAAATATAAGATGAATATTGTACACTGTTATAAAAATAAAGGTCTCTATCTTAAAAATCTTCTTGAAAATCTCTATATTATAAGGTACTGCTAAAAAATATTTAATTTATACATATAAATCATTGTCGCTATAATTCATACAAACATGTTTTCCTCAGTACTATTTTTTGCTCAGCCATTAAGAAACGGCAATTTGGAATAAATCAAAAGTTTTCAAGTCGAAGTAGCAAATTATCGAGTTTACACAACTTCAGTTATTTGTCTTCCTTTCTTCGCTAAACTTTTGCGCATTAATTACTCACTAATTGTTGAATTCCTATCGCGTAATAAATTTTATTGTAAGTTACTTTTTCATTGGGAAGAAATAGTGACTTGTACTTGTTGTTGCCGCAACAAAATCGTGCGGAACGGAGCGTTGTTACTGCGTCATCGCGGCGTCACGTCACCGCGCCGTACGATTGGCCGCGGATGACCCTACCACTGTCCTCTACGACTTGGACTTGCCACGCAGCCGTCGAGCAGTGAACTCCTTCGCTAAAATTAATTGTACCAAACGCACTCTTGTAATTTTGATTAATAAACTATACGCGCAAGTTTATTCGTCTTCTTTTCGCCACCCAAAGTCCATCGACCAGTTCGTACACAACATTTCTGGACCTTCGACCCCGGATCCTGGATTTTGGAGACGCAATCGGCGAAGAAGTCGCAAAATTACAGTGCAGTTTGGTAAGACGGCCAGCTAATTTATCCAACCCTGTAAAGCTTCATCTGAATGATACTGTGCTTTGTATATTCCAGAGCTTTTGGTGTTGCTTGCCTCCTCACGTGCTTTTACGCAATCGAAGAATCCGCTTCACGTGGCACGTAAGTACTTGTAGCTTTTTACTTCAGTAATTATGTCTCTATCTGAACAAAAGGAGCTTAAGGATTTGAGGAAAAAAAGGGGTTTAATTAAATGTAGATTAACTAATTTTAAAAAATACGTTTCTTCGTTTGAAAATGTTGACCTTGACACGCATCAGAGGGCAGAACTAAAACTACGTATACCAGGTGCGCAAAGTTTAATGAACGATTTCAATCAAGTACAAAGTAAAATCGAAGATCTTGTCCCGGAGTCAGAAACGGATAAACTCATAGAATCACGCGTCGAGTTTGAGAGGGAATATTATGTTGTCCTGGCGATGCTGGACTGCATGGTAAACCCAGATAGTTCCGAGGATAGATCTGTTAATAAATCCATTGACTGTTCCTTAGCGCACGACCAACATACGACCTGTAACAATTTTAGTAACGATTCAGTAAAATTACCGACTATTTCTGTACCTAGCTTTGACGGTTCACATGAACACTGGGTAGAATTTCGCGATACGTTTTCGTCTTTAATTCATGATTCGAAATCAATACCACCAATTCAAAAATTTCACTATTTAAAGGCGAGTTTAAAAGGTGACGCTAAAATTGTAATAGAAAACGTTGAATTTTCATCCAATAATTATCTGGTTGCATGGGATCTTTTATTAAACCGCTTTAATGACACGCGATTGATAGTGCAAAGTCACATTAAAGCAATATTTTCCCTACAAAATGTCTCCAGAGAATCAGCTTGTCAATTGCACAATTTAATCGATACAGTTTTGAAAAATTTACGTATTCTTAAAATTTTAGGGGAACCCACTGAATATTGGGACACATTAATTATTTATATCGTGGTATCAAAGTTAGATCCCACCACTGAACGCGAGTGGGAACAATTTAAGAACACTTTTTATAAAATACATAAGGACAAAACTATTAAGCTACATGATTTATTGGAATTTATTAAAGAAAAAGCCGATTTATTAACTACACTATCCGTAAATCACAGTAAACCTAGTATTTCGAATAATTCAAATAAATTCTCTACTTACCAAAATAAAAATTCATCATCCAAAATTCATTGCAACATAGTTTCGGATAACAAACACTCATTTAATTCTAAATCGCAATCCAATAAGTCGCGCAGCCATTACAAGTCATGTTTGCTATGTAACGAAAAGCATCAGCTGTATTCATGCCAGAAGTTTCTCGACTTATCTTCACAACATAGGTTTAATTTCATAAAGGATAAAGACTTATGCGTTAATTGTATGCGTCCAGGTCATTCGGTTGGTACTTGTCTTTTTGGTCCGTGTCGAAAGTGTGAACAAAAGCACAATAGTTTACTTTGTGATGCAATTAAATTATCACCAATTCAACAAAATACAGTGACGTTAACTACGTACGAGCACCCCTCGCTTACTAATACGCATCCCGTTTCAGTGGTTTCAGTAGATAACGCACACATGCAACTTCAATGTATTAATCACGCACAAACCGTTATGCATACAAAGGATGACAATTCTTCGCAACAGATTGTCATATTGTCTACGGCGATAGTTGAAGTATATAATGAATCGGGTGAGTATTATTGCGCACGCGCAGTTCTAGATAGCGGAAGCGAGCGATCCTTTATAACGCAATCGTTAGCAAATAAATTAAATATACGAATATTACAGTCCACTCAACATATTCACGGTGTAGGTAATTCTATTACGCAATGTTCGCAATCTTGTAACATTGAAATTAAATCGCGCGACGGGAGCTTCACTGCCCGTTTTCAATGTTTAATTTTGCCCCAAATCACATCAAAATTGCCTACAACCACGTTTAATTTAAATCAATTTAATATTCCTCACAATTTATTGTTAGCTGATCCCAATTTTTACGAAAGTCAACCTATTGATTTACTGATCGGTGCTGATTTATTTTGGGAATTAATAACCGAAGGAAAAATGCGCCTTAAAAGTGGTCCTTTCCTTCAAAACACCAAATTAGGTTGGATAGTGTCAGGTGCAATTAAATCTTTTCCGTATACTAATAATAAAAATTTAACACATATTAATTGTAATTATTCGACATTATCCACGGAAGATGATTCACTCGATAAGTTAGTTAGGAATTTCTGGGAATTAGAAGAAATATCCGCGCCTAGCAATAAATTACAGCAAATATCTAGCGAAGATATTGCTTGTGAGGAACATTTTATTCGCACAACACGTCGACTTTCCGATGGTCGTTTCTGTGTTTCAATTCCGTTGAAACAATCACCTGAGTTATTAGGTAATACACGCGCACAAGCTGAACGTCGTTTTTACGCGTTAGAGAAACGTCTTCAGCAAAACACTAATTATAAAAAGATGTATTCTGATTTTATACAGGAATATATTAATTTAGGTCATATGAGTCTCGTCAATACATATGGGAATCCGCACTATTTCCTACCGCATCATGGTGTGTTTAGGGAGCACGCCACCACAACTAAATTACGCGTAGTTTTTGATGCGAGTATGAAGTCTAGTTCCGGCGTATCATTAAACGACATACAAATGATTGGACCTGCTATTCAAGGTGACTTAATTTCTATTTTATTACGTTTTCGCGAGAATAGGTATGTTGCATGCGCTGACATTGAAAAATTTTACAGGCAATTGAATATTGCTGAAGATCAGCGTGACCTGCAGCTGATCTTGTGGCGGGATGATCCCTCAGAGCCGCTGAGGGTGTACCGACTCAACACCGTGACGTACGGAACGGCATCCGCACCGTATCTAAGTTGTAGATGTTTAAAGGAATTAGCCAAAAACTCGAATATTCCGTATGTAGCCGATACTATTAATAATTGTTTTTACGTTGACGATCTCATAGTTTCATCGAATTCTAGATCCGAATTAGAAAATATTTGTAAAGAAACTAGTAGTCTTTTAGATTCAGCATGTATTAAATTACGAAAATGGATTTTTAGTCATAATTTAAATTTAATTACGCCTAGCGTTAATGAATCGCAAACGCACGATCTATGTTTACATAAAACTTATAACAATAAAACTTTAGGTATCGGATGGAATAGTCTCGATGATTATATTTATTATTTCACGCAAATTATACAAAAGAGTGAAGTAGTGACAAAACGTATTATTTTATCGTGTGCTTCACAAATATACGATCCGCTAGGATTATTAAGTCCGGTTATTACTATCGCAAAGCATTTATTACAAAGATGTTGGTTGTTAAAATTGACGTGGGATGAATCGGTTCCTAACGAAATTTCGCAAATATGGGATAAATTTATAAATGGATTATCTTTTCTTAGTAGTTTACGAATACCGCGTCACGTTATGTGCATTGATCCAGTGCGAACCGAACTACATATATTTACCGATGCTTCACAGGTCGCGTACGGAGCTTGCGCATACGCTCGTACGATCAATGCAACAGCTGATGTCACAGTGCGCTTGATATGTTCGAAGGGTAAGATCGCGCCGACTAAACCTACAACTATAGGTACCTAGATTAGAGTTGTGTGGTGCGTTGTTAGGTGCACGATTATATTATAAGCTTATTGGATCACTGCGTTCAAACTTTGATAAAATTGTATTTTGGACAGATTCAACTATCGTTTTAGGTTGGTTAGGTATGCCTATTAATTTATTAAAACCTTATGTTCAAAATAGGACGGCAGAGATTCACGAGCTGACCAAGGAACATCCATGGCGTCACGTCGCAGGCAAGGATAATCCAGCCGATTTAGTCTCACGCGGGCAAGGTCTAGAAGCGCTTAGCTCCTCATCTTTATGGTGGGAGGGTCCGTTATTTTTACATAATGTACATTTTGAATTGCCCGACTTAAAACATTCCAAATTAATTTATTCAGATTTACCGGAAATTAAATCTACAAATATTTGTTGTCACATAAGTAATAATTTAAACGATAATTTAATTATTTTTTCTCGATTTTCACAATATAATAGACTTAAACGCGCAGCTGCTTATGTATTACGTTTTATTAATAACGCGCGAAATAAAACTAATAAGTGGACAGGTTTATTATCAGTCGAGGAATTAAATCGTGCTGAATTAACGTTAGCAAAGTTGAGTCAACAGGAATCGTTTCCCGATATTTATTATGCGCTTAAAAATAATAAAAATATAACGAATATATCAGGCTACAATCAAATTTCTAAATTAAATGTATTCTTTGACGCAAATAATAATTTAATTCGTGTAGGTGGGCGTATTCAAAATTCACCAAATTTTAGTTTTGATAAAAAATTTCCTATTTTAATCGCAGCTAATCATCATTTTTCACTTTTGCTTTTTCGGTTCGAGCATGAACGTTTACTCCACGCCGGGCCACAGCTTTTACTGTTTACGCTCAGAGAGATGTGGTGGCCGGTCGGCGGCAGAAACCTCGCTAGGAAGGTGGTACATTCGTGCATGCGCTGCGCACGACTGCAACCGACTACAGTCGCGCCTATTATGGGGAATCTACCGCAGGAGCGTCTGGACCCAGGTTATCCGTTTATACGTTGTGGTGTCGACTACGCTGGCCCAGTGTTCACGTTGAATCGTAAAGGCAGAGGTGCTAAGTTACAAAAATCGTACATATGCTTATTTATATGTTTTGTTACACGCGCGGTTCACTTGGAACTTGTTAGCGATCTATCGTCGGAATCATATCTCTTAGCTCTTAAACGTTTTATATCGCGGCGAGGTAAACCCGCGACTATCTTTTCTGACAATGGGAAGAATTTTGTCGGTCTCATGAATGAGTTCAAAAAATTTTTAGCTACCTGTTCTGATGAAATTAAAGCATATGCAACTTCGCAAAATATTAATTTTAAAATGATACCTTTTTACGCTAGTCATTTCGGGGGATTGTGGGAAGCTGGAGTAAAAAGCTGCAAGCACCACCTCAAACGTGTAGTAGGTAACGCACATCTAACGTTCGAGGAGTTTAGCACAGTATTGACCCAGGTTGAAGCTGTCCTGAACTCCCGTCCTTTGACCCATCTTTCCACAGATCCCAATGATTTCCTTCCACTTAGCCCTGCACATTTCCTGGTTGGTCGTCCGCTGACTGCACCTGTAACGGCTGAGCATCTATACGACGTGCCTGAGCTTCGTCTCCCGAGGTTCCAGAGGGTGGAACAAATACGCCAGCACTTTTGGAATCGTTGGTCCAAAGAGTATGTCTCCGAGATGCAAACGCGAACCAGATGGCACCAGCACAAGGGGGATCTCAAGGAGAACACGCTCGTTCTCATTAAAGATGACCGATTGCCACCGTTGAAGTGGAGCTTGGGGCGCATCCACGCGACATATCCGGGGAAGGATGGAGTAGCACGAGTGGCCGACATTCGTACTGCAGACGGCATCGTGCGTCGGGCGTTCACTAAAATTTGTCCGCTTCCTTCACCAGATAGCTGATTCTTCGCTTCGTGGTCGACAGTTCGTTGGAACCAGCACGTTCCAAGGCCGGGAGCATGTTGCCGCAACAAAATCGTGCGGAACGGAGCGTTGTTACTGCGTCATCGCGGCGTCACGTCACCGCGCCGTACGATTGGCCGCGGATGACCCTACCACTGTCCTCTACGACTTGGACTTGCCACGCAGCCGTCGAGCAGTGAACTCCTTCGCTAAAATTAATTGTACCAAACGCACTCTTGTAATTTTGATTAATAAACTATACGCGCAAGTTTATTCGTCTTCTTTTCGCCACCCAAAGTCCATCGACCAGTTCGTACACAACACTTGTTAAAGGATTGGCCGTTTCTATTTGTATACCTATATATCTATTTTATTTAAAAATGAATCTCCAAATATATTGTTGATCGTAAAACTGGAGAACGGCTCTACCAATTTGGAAATTTTTTAACATACTTATTAAGCTACAAGGACTCTAAGGAATCGAAGGGGATATAGGGAGAAAAAACGCAATAGGACAGAACAACGTCTGACAAGCAACTAATACTCGTATTATATCTTAGAGTTATCATTATTCATTATCATCATTATCAGACTGCAGATAATGCTTTAATTACTTTTACTTCCTTTAAACAACCTATAAAAAATACAACATCCCATTTAAGTTTTGAGTTTTTGAGTTTGTATTAATTTAAACTTTAAACCACTTAACGTGTCTCTTACCGAACTATAACTGTAAGCTCCTTTATGCCTTCCTCATACCATAATAATTACAATGACTAGACAAAAAATATCTTGTCAACATCTATGTACAGCGTTTAGGGATAAGGGATAATACGAAACAAAGGCTTGTAAAATATGATTTGACGAGGGTAGTGTCAACCGTTTTTATTTATTAATTTTAATAGCTTTTAAATTTCGCTTGATGAATTTCATCCATCTTTTATTAGGCTGAAGTGCCTTTTGAATATCTAACTGAATTTATCTTTATATTTTTATTCACCAGGATACTTTCATTATCATTCAAATGTTATTTTATTCTCGGATACAGCACGCACTTAAATCTAATCCAAAATTTGGTTCAAGCCTAAAATTCAATCTCTTTTACTGCTTATTAATTTCCAGTTATTATTGATATTGTAAATTTTATCCTGTTAAAATTTGTCACTAACAAACATATAAAAATACAGATATACAGAGAGACCGAGACACAAATTTATATATATTATGTATAAAGCTTATTAATATGTAAAGTTGTTGTGTAAACAGTAGTAGTTAGTTATTTCATCCATTCTAATAAATGAGATGTCTCTTAGTTAAAGAACAAATGATTAGAGTTTATTTATTTGAATCTATACTAATATTATAAAGCTGAAGAGTTTGTTTGTTTGTTTGAACGCGCTAGTCTCGGGAACTACTGGTCCGATTTGAAAAATTCTTTCGGTGTTAGATAGCCCATTTATCGAGGAAGGCTATAGGCTATTATATCATCTCGCTGAGACCAACAGGAGCGGAGCACTGCGGGTAAAACCGCGGAGCACAGCTAGTGGATGATATAACTGCATCATTAATTTCCACTTATAAACGAACCAGCCATCCGCCATTACTAACGTATTTCGCGCCAAATACTAATAGCTTTAACATTAATTAAACCATACTATTTGGAAAGCTTTCATAATCCATATTCTAACATGTATTTATCAGACTTTATACGTGTACGAGGTGATCATGAATTTATAGCACTGTTGAAACGTGGTCAGAGTTTGTATAAACAAAATCTAATAAAGATATGGGATTAACACATAGTGAATTATAGGTTATATATGAAATACTAGCTTTCCGCCCGTGGCTTCGCTTGCGTAGTCAAAGAAAAATCGGCATATAGTTTCCGTTCCCGTGGGATTCCCGGTATAAAACCTTTCTTCATCCAAAACAGTTAAGAAATTAAGGCACGCCTCAATCTTTACTCTGTCTATCTATTCGTCAACAGGCAGAGTTCTTTTCGCATTTATAAGTTACTAGCGACCCGCCCCGGCTTCGCACGGGTGCAATGGCGGCCGGCCGGTACCGCCGCAAACGCTACGTCCCGCAATTTTTAAATTTGTAATATCTTCGAAAATATTCACTTAAATCATACGGTGTAAAGGGCCATATAGATCTATATTAAATGAACAATGTATTCAAGGTATTTCATTGGTTAAGGATTAATGCTGTATTGGTTAAAATCGCTTCGAAAATTAACCATTATTTGTCGTAAAAAGTAAATGACAAAAAAAAGTTATTGTGGGTTATCCATAAGAGATAGACATATACCATCGCGGACTTTTCTGTAGACCTTTTCAATGTGTACAATACTTAGTACATTATTTTGATAAAACTCGTAGGGTTCAGCCTGCGTTTGCAATGTAAGCGGCAAAAATGTAATTATTTACGACATCACATTAGAAACCTCAAAAATAACAGTACTTCTCCACTATTTAATGGATGTTATTATACATATAAACCTTCCTCTTGAATCACTCGATCTATTAAAAAAACCGCATCAAAATCCGTTGCGTAGTTTCAAAGATTTAAGCGTACAAAGGGACATAGGGACAGAGAAAGCGACTTTGTTTTATACTATGTAGTGAAGCTTGCCGCCCGTTTTGTTTGTTTGAACGCGCTAATCTCAAGAACTACTCGTCCGCTTGTAAAATTCTTTGGTTGTTGGATAGCCCATTTATCAAGGAAGGCTATAAGCTATATATCATCACGCTAAGACCAACAGGAGCGGAGCAATGCTGGTGAAACCGCGCGGAACAGCTAGTTTTTAATAAAATACATTGCTGCACCAAAATATATTATCATCATCCTTTCAATTTCTAAAATTCAGAAGCGGAGCCACGCGGGTGAAACCGCGGAGCGCAGCTAGTACAGGATAAACTTCCGACCTGATTAACACACATAATATTCCAAAACCCCTAGTTAAACTAAAAAACGCAATGCAAACGTAATACAATCGCAATGGAATCCTAATCAGGTTTAATCTACAATCAATATGCGCCTACAGTAACTAGTAATAAAAGCGATTCTGCGGTCAGAATCGATTTAAACGATAATTCGTTCCAGTTCTAATTTAAGTGGTCACCCATGCGGCAGTAATACGATTGATAGGCTTAGGTTACTAGTGAATCGACATGCATTTAAAACCTAGGTTTAGTCTGACATCCATTTGTTTGCTGAAATTGGTTGTGGAAGAAATTGGAGATATATTCACTTTATGATAGAAAAATAATTGATAGTGGTCGTCGTCGTCGTGTCAGCCGTGGGACGTCCACTGCTGGACAAAGGCCTCCCTCAGGGTTTTCCACCACGCCCGGTCACCGGCGGCCTGCATCCAGCGGCTCCCTGCCACTCGGACCAGGTCGTCTGTCCATCTTGTGGGTGGACGTCCCACGCTCTGTCGTCCAGTACGTGGTCTCCATTCGAGAACCTTTCTGCCCCAACGGCCATCGGTTCTGCGGGCTATGTGCCCAGCCCATTGCCACTACAGCGTGCTAATCTGGCGAGCTATGTCGGTGACACCGGTTCTCCTACGGATCTCCTCATTTCTGATTCGATCTCGTAGGGAAACTCCGAGCATAGCCCTTTCCATAGCACGTTGAGCGACGCTGAGTTTGTGCACAAGGTCCAGGGTTAGAGACCACGTTTCTGTACCGTATGTCATCACCGGCAACACACATTGCTCGAAGACTTTGGTCTTCAGGCACTGAGGGATTTTGGACGAAAAGATGTTATGTA
Organism: Colias nastes; assembly: GCA_907164665.1. Lineage (NCBI taxonomy): Eukaryota > Metazoa > Arthropoda > Insecta > Lepidoptera > Pieridae > Colias > Colias nastes. The sequence continues at coordinate 49,062 of CAJQZM010039711.1, forward strand.
ACTTCCCGAACGCTGCCCATCCGAGTCGGATTCGACGATTGACCTCTTTCCCGAAGTTGGACCTGCCTAATTGGACGGTTTGTCCGAGGTAGACATGTGGCTAACACACGATATTTTAGTGTATGTATTTTATCATACGTATATATTACACACAACAAGTATTTAAATATTTTATTTCATATTTATATTCGTATTTAATTATAACACAAACATTCATTACACAAAAACACAAGAAATACAGACATGCATTACACTTATACAAAATAATTATAATATTTATTATTTCATGACATAGTCGCGGTATTTGCGTAGTATGCGTGCCGCGACTAAATTATCACGATCCCAGCGGGTAGATCGGAATACTTTTTCAAGTTTCTTCACATTGTAAAATTATTAACTAGTTCGATCTTAGTTACCGAATGCGCATCTAGTCAGTGTCTTCATAGTCATTTACACGCACCACCACAAATTGGTGACCCCTCTGAACACCATATATATATGAAAACTATGTCCAGTGCAAGTGATTCCGAAAACGCTGATCGAGTTAATACTCAACCGCGAAGGTGCGTCAAAATGGCGGAACGACCGCCGCACGTGTCGCCCGCCCAGCAACCATCCGTTAATTTACGGATCCCACCTTTCTGGCCTGAAAAACCTGCAATATGGTTTGCACAAGTCGAAGGACAATTTGCTATTATGAACATTACTGACAATGCTACCAAATTTTATCACATATTGGCAACATTAGATCGACAGTATGCGGCCGAGGTCGAAGACATCCTTACCGGCCCTGCTGATTATATTAAATTAAAAGCAGAATTAATAAAGAGATTATCCGCGACTAGAGATAATAAAGTGAAACAGCTGTTGATGCACGAGCAGCTGGGATTACGCAAGCCGTCTCAATTCCTGCGGCATTTGCAGCATCTAGCTGGTCCCGAAATTCCAGAAGATTTCTTAAAAACAATCTGGACCAGTCGATTACCTGCTGGATTACAGCCTATCGTTGCGTCACAACCTACGCTGTCCCTGGACGCTCTGGCTGAGTTAGCTGACCGCGTGTATGAAATCGCGGCTCCCACTCCTCACGATGCGGCGACTTCTTCATCATCATCCTCAGCAATGGACGAGTTGGCACGCCAGGTGGTGGAGCTGACGCGCCAGGCGAGCGCGCTATCCACCCAAGTGAGCAGTTCCCGACCCGGTCCCCGTGTGCGCAGAGACCCCTCTCCCCATCGTCGTCAACGGTCTTCTTCTCGACGGTCCCACTCCAATTACCGGCGTTATCCTATCTGCTGGTATCATAACAAACATGGCACAAAGGCTAACAGATGCATTAAGCCATGCGACTTCAAGGCATCGCACGACACGAAACGCGTACGGCACTCAGTGATGGCGACTAACGCCTGTCCCATTTCCCCCGGTCGTCTTTTCATAACAGACCCCACTCTTAATGTCGAATATTTAATAGATACTGGTAGTGATATTTGTGTTTTCCCTATTACTGCTCTGTCTGAAAAACGATGTAAAACTAATTACCAACTGTCTGCTGCCAATGGTTCCGTCATCGATACTTACGGTTACATTCAATTAAACCTTAACTTAGGCTTACGTCGCGTATTCCCATGGCGTTTTGTTGTAGCTGACGTCACCAAAGCCATTATTGGTGTAGATTTCCTTTCACACTACCAAATTATTGTTGACGTAAGTAAAAAACAATTGATCGATGGCTTAACCAATGTCAGCAGCTCAGCAATAAATTGTAATATGATTAATTGTAATATTTCTAGTGTTAAGGTTGTAACTGGTGGTGATACTAACTATCATAAAATTTTAGCGCAATACCCAGAACTAACACGCCCCGCTGGTACTCCAGGTATTGTCAAACACAACACTACACACCACATTCGCACAACTCCTGGCCCTCCTGTTTCCTGTTCCCCTAGACGCCTGGCTCCCGACAAACTTAAAATTGCAAAACAGGAATTCGAGGCTATGATAGCCAACGGAACAGCCCATCCATCTGACAGCCCGTGGTCGTCTCCGCTTCACCTTGCATCGAAGAAGGACAATGGATGGCGTCCATGCGGTGATTACAGACTGCTCAACGCCAGAACAATACCAGATAAGTATCCGATCAGACACATACAGGACTTTTCACACTGTCTGTCTGGTTGTACTATATTTTCTGTCATCGATTTAGTTAAGGCGTACAACCAGATTCCTGTTTTTGAAGGCGATATCCCGAAGACAGCGATCACCACACCCTTCGGTTTGTATGAATTTCCTTTTATGACCTTCGGACTTCGCAACGCAGGTCAAACTTTTCAGAGATTTGTCGATGAATTGACGCGAGGCCTAGATTTCTGTTATCCGTATCTTGATGACTTCCTGATATTCAGCAGATCAGCACAAGAGCACGAAGACCACCTGCGCCAACTCTTTACCCGTATGAGAGATTATGGTGTTCTTATTAACACAGCCAAGTGTGTCTTCGGCGCTCCTAAGGTAACATTTCTAGGCTACGAAATCTCTGAAAAGGGAACCAAACCTTTGGACAGCAAGGTGCAAGCCATCGCCGATTTTCCTGTCCCAAGAACTGTTCGAGAGCTCCGAAGATTCTTGGGCATGGTCAATTTTTACCGACGTTTCTTGCCCAATGCTGCCCAAATTCAAGCACCTTTAAACGCTTTGCTTGTAGGTTCCGTCAAAGGTTCTCATCCCGTGGTCATAGAAGGAAATTCACTGCAGTCATTCCAGGACTGTAAGAAAAGCCTCTGCGATGCAGCCCTGCTCGCTCATCCTGCCAGTGAAGCTAAATTAGGACTCGTCACTGACGCTTCTGATACAGCGATAGGTGGAGTCCTACAACAGCTTAAGGATGATGATTGGCAGCCGCTCGCATTCTTCTCGCGCAAGTTGACCCCGTCACAGGTGAAGTATTCTCCATACGATCGAGAGCTCCTTGCCATCTACGAGAGCATACGGTATTTCCGACACATGCTAGAGGCCAACCACTTCACTATCTATACTGACCACAAGCCGTTATGTTACGCTTTCCACGAGAGGAAAAGTAACTGCACGCCGCGTCAGTATAGACACCTCGACTACATCTCACAGTTCACAACCGACATACAGCACATATCAGGTGCAAACAACGTCGTCGCTGATACTCTATCACGCGTATGTGAACTGCAGAGGCCTGTCGATTTAGAAGAGATGGCAAGGTTGCAAGCTACAGATCCTGAGCTTACTGCGCATCTCACAGGTGAATCATCTCTTCGCCTTAAAAAGATGAATTTACCTGGAAGTCGTACTCCACTGTACTGCGACGTCAGTACGCCGACTCCCAGACCTTTCGTCCCTACACAACTGCGTCAGCAGGTTTTCAATTGTCAGCACTCATTGAGTCACCCAGGCGCAAATTCATCAGCCAAGCTCGTTG